>JAQGCA010000546.1:0-26485 GCA_034698945.1 Protaphorura quadriocellata
TTTGATGGTAAGCTCTTTTGCATACGACCAATGCAATGCTCAGTGTGCCAGCTTTACATAGACACCCCACATGCAAAACAGGCCGAATATTCGGCCGAATATTCGGTATTCGGCAAATGGCCGAATACCACTATTCGTTACATCTCTAATTTAAATTATAACGAACTTTACTGTAGGGATATCCAATTGCAGAAAATGCTTCTTCAGACTCCGCACTGGTTGGAACCACTGTTAATAAATATTCAAACCGAAGAAAGATGATAACCTTTGTTTCGGTGGCAGCGCTTTAGAAATTGTCTCATACAATTCTTTGTATACCGTAAATGAGCTAATATACCGTGGGTGCTGAATACAGCGTGGGGCCCAAATAGAACGCGGGTCTGGAGGCAATGTGCGACATTAGAATGTGGGTCAGAATACACCGCGGGGTTCCAAATAGAACGCGGGTAAAAGATGAAGCTTTCGTTAAACCACATTGACGTCGTAAATTTTTTACTGAGCAATTCAGTTAGATTTAGGTATTACATGAGTTCATTTAATATAATATTGGGAACAATATTTAATAGAACGTGGGCCCGAATACATGGCGGGTCTCAAATAGAACACGGATCTCGGGGTGGCGTTTTTAAATAGACCGCGGGTGCTCTATTAGGTCATTTACGGTAACTCAGTTGGTTCCGCACTTCTCTAAAATCTCAGTTGGAACATTTTCATGACTTTTATTGGCAACAGTGACAACATTATTGGGGAAAGTTTTACATCCTTTTAAGCGGCTAATCAGTCATATTTTCGCAGGGTTTGCAGTTGAAAATAATTCCCGGTCGCCTAAGACAGGCTTGACTAAGACTGCTTTGATGAAGGATTACTTGACTGGGCATACAGCAATTTATTTTCAAATGCACTAGTGCTGTTTCAGTAAAGCGTGTATAGATATTAAGACGAACGAGAATACGTGCCAACATATGAGTGAATGGATATCGAAACAGTTGTCACAAATATATACAAATAGGATGAGAGTTGTACGGGGTTCTGCATTCGAGACTAAATGATCCTTTTTAAACAACAATTAAGATATTATCGCGAGCATTTCTAATATTTCGTCAAAATTTGAAAACCTAAGTTGGCTTCCAAATATGACCGACGGTGCCTTTTTGTTCTGTCAAATCCTGAGAGAAATTCCGTGTCCACAAAGGATACAGCACAAAGAGCATGGCATAGTCCCCCCCCCCCCCGTTAGATTTGGCTGAACTTTTGATATGTTATAGCCCTTGACGTGCTAAACAACTTTTGTGAAGGTCCCAACCCTAAAAGTCGTACCGTTTGTTCGCTAGAAATACACGGGGGGACTGTGCTACGCTCGGGCTAGATACTAGAGCGGACTCGGCGACATAATTTCCACATTCAAAGTTCTGTAGTGAAAACTTTTTGCATAACCACCTTTTGATAAAACCAACCGGACGACTAAATTTCGAACCTTAAACCTTTCGTTAGTGTAGACTTGTGACTTCAAAAGATTATTACTTTTATAAGTTGTGATATCTTTTTTGTTAATTTCCATTGGCAATATCATATTAAAAAATAAATATTTGCCAACAAAAATTCACAAAATCTCAACTTGAAAACGGATTTGTGCAAGGACCTGAAGGCCGAAAGCCACAAGAATTTCTGTGTATCCTTCTAATCGCTTAAGTGAAGCTTAGGAATTTTCTTGGAGTTTTAGGAGAAGTAACTTCACAACGGGTTTACAGCTATTATTTTATTCATTTTTAAATATATAAGGTATTC
This sequence comes from Protaphorura quadriocellata, assembly GCA_034698945.1. Lineage (NCBI taxonomy): Eukaryota > Metazoa > Arthropoda > Collembola > Poduromorpha > Onychiuridae > Protaphorura > Protaphorura quadriocellata. The sequence goes on from JAQGCA010000546.1 coordinate 1,786, forward strand.
AAAATAAATTGTTTTTTAATTATATGTCCATGACGCATCAGGATAAAATCAGCGTCGGGAAGTCGAACGGATGATTGACCCATCAGTGAATAGGGCCAGTTCTGCATTTTCACCCATTTCAGTTTTGGAATCGACAACTTATGTCCGTGTACTACTGCGATCATCCTCTCAAGGTTTCTGTGAAAATAATTGAAATAAGCCAAGCAATAATTCAAAAGAATTGTGCGTACGAACTTTTACAAAATGTATGTACACCCCACAATTAATAAAATGTGCTGCACTAGTATTTAATGTAGTTATCTAAAATCATGCATACATCTAGGTTTTGACCATAAATAACAAATTTTGTGAAAGAAGTACCAGTCGCAAAACACAACTGTAATTACCAGATGGATTCACGGAAATAGCAACGAAATGAAAGAAATCAGGCATGCCATACTTTTTCTTTTAATTTTTACCAATTAAATCTATCTACTCGGACTTCTTCATGCTACTGAAATTATATCATTTGCATTTTCCATCTTTGCATTGATAATCTTCTCCAACAATATTCAACGATGCTGAGTAAGGACAGAATTGTTATATCTTCGAGATAATATGTCTTTTAAAGTATTCCACAGAGACCAACGGACTTGAAAATATTAACATTTAGTCCGAAATGGTAAACATTCCAGACAGATTGGAACCAACTGACAAATATCGAGACATTCGCCTACGTGAGATGGCCACTGATGATGGTTAATAACCACCGTAGTAGCATGATTAAGGCAAGTCGTGATGTACAATTAATTACATCTTCATTCTAACGAGTTCTGCTGGTTATCCCCAGGGGATCTGGCAAATTTTGGTAGTGTATGCTGGCAAAGTTTGCCGGATACCAATATCGGCCGCATAGCTGGTCCCATCACCCACCAATTTGAACTTCCTCAAACTTCGTGCTTGAGTTCAAAGTCAATCATCTAGGAAATGGCAACCAAATCTGGCATATATTATGTACATTGTTGTATAATATCTGTAAGGGTAGAACTTTACGATGGTAGTAGTTTGGATGAGAAAAGCCGTAGAATGTTAACAATTTTGACCGAAGTTACGAATTACATATTTATCCATGTCTTTTAAAACGTTTCGAATCTGTTACCCTTGAATGCATCCAGTTGATGCATAATTACTGCCGCTTCTGACAGACTTCTTTGAATGTGATGAACCGGGAGGAATACATTTGGTAATTGTAGAAAAGTGCGCAGTTTCTTTCTTTCTGTATTTAATGTAATAAAAAGCATTCAAGAACACGATACAAGAGTACGAAGCTTGCCAGAAGCAAAATGACAAGGGCGCGGTCAAAGTATAAGTCTCACGAATTGCAATCCAACTTCCAAGGAATGAACTGAAAAATACAAATTAATCATAAGATTTACTAGAAAGGTAGGGTCATAATTATGTATGCACTGTGTCAGTCAATTGTAGTAAAGTGGTTCAGACAGACAAACCCTCCATGCTGGGGTTTCGACCCCTCGGACAAACATGGTTAGAATCCACTACAGTTATGATCACTTTCCGTGATCTAAAATCTATTCCACACTCATGTACACTTTAAACTTCGCATATTTCTGACCATGCCTAATGGCGAAGATAAGTAATGAGAATATTGGAATTGTGTCAAAAAGGTAATATTTATCTGTTAACTTACCATTGTCCTGTAAATTGTGACACAAGAGCTGCTTGATGAATCTCCGGCACTTAAGCCTTTATAAGTTGATTAAAGAATGTGAGAATCAGGTTAGTCCTGATCAAATTCCGTGAGGTTAAGCCGAAGAATCAACTTAAATCCATTTTGCAAACGCTTTCTTGGAACTGGCACCGGAATATTTTATCCTGGTTGAGCTGAAAGAAACAAGCACGAGGTGAGCCAGCTAATTTGTTAATTATTAAAATATTCGTACAGAAAATAACGAATGCGTAAATCCATGCAGTTGTAATTGCAGTAATTATTAAACTGCTTAGTCTTGAAAGCCCAACCGATACTCAGAAAAACACCCGTGTTATTTCTAAGCAACTTATAACCGAATATACCACATGATTTTATTAAACTATTATGAAGTGTATAATTTACCGTTCACCATGCGAAAAATTGAAACAAGTCCAAGACATTGGAGTTGTTCAGGTTTCGCCTCCTTCAAACAGGGTCAAATGTATTGTAGAGGATCGGGGAGGTAATTGATGTAAAAAAAAAGAGGTTAAGGAACAGGATCACGGTTATGATGAACGCGAAATAACCCATTGCTTAGAAAATGACCTCCAACCCGAACTTGTTATCAATCCCATCACTATTTAATGACGTTAAAAATGAATTTAAGTCATTTCTCTGCGTAGAATTAAGAACTTAATGTAACGAAACTGTTCTTTACGACTACCTATCTGAAACGACCCGGTCTTGTTGCCGAACCGATTCAAAGGTAGGCCATTTCATGACCCGCTATGTTCATATTATTTTTATTGAATGCTTACGTATTTAATTAATCGATTGGTGAGGGTATGCAAATTATTCGGAGACTATTCGCACAGACGAGCTAAAAAATATTACAAATCTGACCTTATCCCTTCAAAAACGAGGTGCTGTTCATTGGAATCGTAGCGATCCACGAACTTGAAAGGGTGAAACAACAATGAAGTGAAATTAGAAAAAGGTTGCAATGAAGTACACAACTTTTTATAAATAGAAAAAAATGGCTCTCCAATTCTCTTTAATTGATTTCTCCGGATTTTAACAGATTTGTCGGAGTTATTTTATGACATCATAATAAATTAAACACATTTTTGGTCAATTGATATTTTAAACAGTTTTTATTCCACTTAAAATTGTTAACAACAAAATATAAATAAATTACATACGTACAACGGGGAATGAAATATAAACATATACACTTACATTCAGACAATACAAAACAAACACTCTAGTCAACAAAGCACTCGGATACCATAAAAATATGTAAAACAATGATAATTCTTGATTCAATCTCCCGAAAATTCTTATGAAGTTGACTCAAATGTTAATTAGTTGCCAAATATCAAATATTATTCAAATCTTCTTCCCGTCGTTCTCTGCCACATCGTTGAACCTGTCAATAGCATCAAACACCGTTGACGCCATGTCTGAGAGGTTATTCATATTGAAATAGGATGGAATATATGATCGAACATCTACGTCATCCGACTTGAAGATTTTTCCAATTTTGACGATTTTCATTAGGAAGAATATGATTCCAATTTTGATAGCAACAGCTACGACGATTCCCACAATCGCGAGTAGCACGGTCTCAACGCCCCATGGAAGGACGCTGTACAATGGATTTGGCACCTGGAATAAAAATATAGGAATTTTTAGATCCAATTTCACAGGCACACAAAAGCATCGAATATCTAATAAAACTGTGGAATTATTGTTAGTCTTTTTTGTAAAGGCTTTTCTAGAAGTCGAATAATGAAGCCCTGACTGATATTTCAATACTTTAGACAAAGTCGAAACTTTAAAGGTGAGAATTTCTTTTGCAAAATCACAAATTCCTCTCTGCTGCAAATCTTGCTAAACTTTTTGGCGTTATTTTCTAGGTCAAATTTAAAAAATGTACACGAATATATAAACTATTTTTTGCCAATTCGCAAACCAAACCTGAATAGTTGTAGATTTGAAACAACCTGGCGATTAATGAAGAATCAATGTAAATATTTCAGAAACTGAGCTACACTAATTTCATCGTACTGATAAACCAATACAAAGATTGATGATCGCGAACTAATCCAAATGCAGATAACATTCTCCGATATTAAATTCACTAATATCCCAGTAGATAAACACAAAAATTCACGGTTATATTTTTTTATTCAAATTTTATCTTACCAGAAATCCTTCAAATCCAGTCTGCATGCTAAAGCCCGGGTCTTTGAACTGTGGGTAACTTTGTTGTCCATACGGAGCAGGCGGCGGCTGAGAATATTGCTGTGGATATCCATATTGGCCACTTCCTTGTCTATCCATGGCAGCTAAAGCAACCGCATGTGGGTCAGAATAAGCACTATAAACTGTTGTATACGATCCGGTATGTGATTGTTGTTGTGGTTGTTGTTGGGCCATTTGTGATAATTGGCTGACCGTAGCGCCCGCTGCCAGAGCAAACGTTCCTAACGCGCACAACACAAAGATTTCGTACTTCATAATTAGTAATGTTATGCCTGCTTAAAGTTAATGGTGACTTGACCCGTCCGCCCGACCAGAAATCTTTGAATGAAGACGGAGAGCCCTTGAACGGTGTCTTATATAGCTATGTATAACATTTAAGTCTGGAATCCAGGCTAAGAGTTAAAATTACGATTCAAAATTTGATTGGTGAGGAAAAGCCCCGACTTTTCTTCAACCCCCTTTTTCATCAGATTCTGTGTCCAATTCAGTCCTACGAATGAGTCCCGCTATTCCGTAAATTACTCAAGCAAAGGGTTTTCATAATAATACTGCAATATATTGGTCAGTCAGACAATCTTATACTCAAAGGACCCAAAAATAGTCCCGTTTCCGCTTTACCTTTGCTTTGTTCGGCTCTTCCTAATCCGAAACCGAGAATGTTTGCTCTTAATTCACCGTTCAATTTTATGTCAAAGCATTGCGACGCGTCTCAAAGTTTATGAGGAAGATCTTAGCGGATAATGGTTTCTTCAAATATTCTAAGAGTAGGTTCCGGATCATGATTTCTACCTGTCCCAAAATATTTCCTGTTATAAATCAGGAATATCTACACCTGTCAACGCACAAGATTTTATTGGCTGTTAAAATGATCAAGGATCCCCTTGCGTATGTAATGTAAAACTGATCGGACTCAAATGTTCAGAATTAGTTCAAATCCATTGGCACTCGTGTGGATATTTCAAGAAGGATATGCGTGGATGGTCATTATGTTTCCGAAAATTCCGGCAGTGAAATAAATTTTCAAGTATTTAGTCCATTTAATTTTTACTCGAAATGTGATTTCTTGAACGCGTGTAAATAAAGTAACGTAAAGGTAAATTCTTCAGATTTGACCAAATGTATTGTTTCCACCTTCAAAATGCTAATTTCGAAAAATCGAGGTCTTCACTGATATGAGATCTTGTGCCGCAATAATGTCGACAGTTTTATTAGTTCAGTTTTACGTTTTCCGTATAACGAATATATTTCGACAGCCACTTGGCGAATCTGACCTCCAAATTTTTTAATCGTCTATCAAAATCTCGATAGTTCATTTTATCATTGGAAATATAAAGTAAATGACTGATTTGAAGCTGGGGTTCTGTTCTTACTTATTCCCGTAGTCATAGGTGAAAGATTTTCACATTTTCTCAGTGATAGCAACTGAGAAGGGGAGCCGAAAGCTTTTAATCTGTCATTTACAATATCTGGACGATTTGCAAGTTCTAAAATATTACTCATCTTATATCAATATTGCAATCTTAGAAGACTGAACAACGGGTTACTCTTTTCTTGATTTTTAAAACTAGAATACTCAATCAATCCAGTAAAATAATGACTCGTATCGAAATTCGACATTCGATAATTGGAACAACCGTAAAATGTCAAAATTGTATTTAATGGTCCGAATTTCTCCTGAATCATGCCAAAAGGAAATAAAAATGCACAACGGTAAAGCTTAGTGGTGTCCTTTGACCGACTGACTTCGAATTTATTAACTTGTAAGATTAATGTACATATTTTTGTACAAACAAATTCACAACTTCCTAATTAATATCACATCAACCTGGCAAAAGTATCAGAATATCGTTGAATTAAGGTAGGCGGATTTCCTGTCAGCCTTTTTTAGGACTTCAGCATCACTGAATTTCTCGAAGGCGGAATAAACATTGGCGGATATATTTGTTAATTTCTGACTCCATTCGTCCCTCCACCTCGTCTTCAATTCATTCTCCTTCTTCGTAAGAAATGGGACAGCTTTTCTGATCCCACATAACCAAGCAATGAGTCCAACAATGGCGATGATTATAATCGCGAAAACAATTATCGCAGCGATAACAATCACAACTCCTTCAATACCCCAAGGTAACAATTCAGATCCTTTGCCTGGCTTCTACAAACAAGTGTAAATTATTGAACTGAAAGTGTGGATTACTATTCAATAATTAATTACCAGCATTCCTTTAAAACCTTTTTGGTCTTTGAACCCGGATGAATGTGGAGTCGCTACAGTAGTTGCAGGTGGCACTGCAGTTGCAGTTGAGTTTGCACCTCCTGGACTGGTGGCGCCACTATAAGCATATTCACCGTCTTTGTAGCCTCCATAATAGCCGGTGTGATCACTATAGCCGCCTTCACCTCCATAACTTTCATCTTCATGATCTTCATCTTCATCTTCATAATAAGGTTCTCTACGTTCAGAGGGCTCTTCCTCCATATCCTCTTCCGAATAATAGTCAATACCATTTTCACCTTCATTGTAGTATCTAGAATAGTCCTGATAATATCTATCGATATGTCTACGATTATTATCGCTTTCCTCCTCCTCATAATAATTATAATCAGGGTCCCCCATGTATGAATATCTATTTTCATGTGAGGACTCCACGGTTGGAACTTTCAGAATAATTGGGTAAATACTAAGGCCATACATAAAACCCGCTAACAATTCCATGACGTTGTAAAATTAAGGTAATATAAAATAAAGTAGGGCACAAAACCGGAAGGAACTCACATGTCCTCATTCCAAAGACTAACAAATTGGACAGTCAGAGTGGTCGGCCCTTTATAAGGGATGGAAATGGAATTAAGTTCTGTATAGGTAATTTCAGGGAATTCCTTAATTTGAGGGAAGAGAAGTCCCGCTATTTGGCGAGACGTCTGGAATTGGAAAATATTGTATTTCCCAGGTCAGGTGAAAATCATGAGATCCCGTTTTTCTTTATTTAAATATTTCTATTATTACAGACATGTCCAAACGTTTGTAATTTGTAGGTCTGATTTGTCTTTGTCCTGGTTCTTAACAAGGAACCTTTTAAAATAGTCAACTCATCCATGCACTTTTACTATTCAAGAATCATTTAACGGGTCATACACACTTGGTGACTTCTGTGTGAGCTTTTATTTACCTGAGACCAATTGTCATACCTGTCTGTCATACAAAACTTAGTACAAAACTAATGGACGGGCTCTTTAACGCAACCAAATATAAGTTATAAATAAAATATTGTAAGTACTTGCACTTGTTCACTTCTTACTTTGACCTACTTTGCAAATTCCAATGCAGTTTTTGCCTATTTTAATCGCATTGCCATGAAGTTGGGGATTTGTATGTGTTTCAATTGGATGGTCCAATTTTTCTGCCAAATTTTTTCATACAACTCTTTTTTTCTAACTTTTAGAAAACATATCTATTCTGTAGTCCAAATAATTTTGTGGTTGGAATAACTTTGGATCTTAATCAACTGTTTCAGTTAAGAAGGTTTTTCTAACGCAAGGTTTCCCAAAGGTCATGTTCGGTTTAAAAAAATAAATCCCAGTCTGTACATTTCCGAATTTTATTTAGAACTTGGCGATGCGATAGGAGCATTAAGACACCAAACGTTATACGTTGTAACTTGGAATTGTGTCATCGATGCCATCGCGTAGTACAAATGAAATATTTATATAGGAGTATAGTCTATTTTGTTAATTCCTTCAACTTAACATTTTCAGTTTTTTCCCTTCAGTTCATTTGGCTGCCGTGCCTTCAAAAATCCTCGTATCTGTTACTCTTGGAATTGAGACTTCGATACATTATAATTTGATGACTGAGCGTAGACAAAATATGCAGAATCAGCTATATAGGATTTTCACGATATATCAGCATGCATGCGATGAAGAATTCCTGGATGAGCCTTGATCCTTAATGCAAACCATAAAATGAATTCCATATTTTACAACTCCGATACATTCTTTGGAAAATTCCCATTCGACGAGAAAGAAAGAAAATAATAGACGCCAGTCAGGAGTTCACATTTAGTCGTTCACGTCCTAACTTTCGAGTGCCAATCTGAAAAATCTAAACTCTCATTTTATTTTCAAAATGTTCAGCCGTAATTTTTTTATTCTTGCATTTCTTCTAGCGGGATATTTATACAGTGGTAATGGTGAACCTCGAATTGTACAATTCGGAGCTAGAGGTTTGTCAGCGAATAAGAAAACCGACGCTCATCAAATAACTTTAAATCATCCTGGTAATGAAACAACTCCGGATGAGAACAAGAATACTGTCGATCATGTCACTAATGGAACCAAAAATGAAACTAATTCAACCAAAATGCAAAATTCAACAACTCTTGGTACAACAGAGAAGATGAACATCACGGCGGTTACAACAGAGCGTCCTGTAAATTCTCCATTTGACCTTCCTTCCGTTTCTGATGTGTTTCAACTGCCAAAATTGGATTTGGCTGGATGGGGATGGGACTCAGAAATGGCAAGGTAAGTTGTCTGCGATTTAAATTACTTTACTTGCTTATGCTCAAGAATTGAAGACAGTCCATTTTATAATGGTGGTCCACGTGGCCCTCGTTTCCTCGCTATACTACGACCGGTCTGTCTAGCTGATGAGATACCACACTACTCGAAAGGATTTCCCAGAATGGATACAATCAAATTTTTTGGAAATATCAGTTCTAATGGGATCTGAGTCAAAATATTACAGCTCCATTTGAAAGCGCGTACGCAGCGCGCGGTGGAAGATAACAAAAATCAGTTCTTCAGCGTTTTTCAGCCGCACAAGACCATGAATAGACTTCTGCCTGAAAAACCGTGAAAGCTTCAAAGTTTTGAAATAACTGAAGTGAACTTGACCAGCACATTTGCATATCTTCCTTTAAGGTTTTTCCACTTAATAGTCTTTTCCCAAGTACAAAGGGTACAGTTCCATGAACCGCCAAATGAAAAACAATTCAATATCTACGGGGAAAATACGCGGTACTGCTCAAAGCGATCGTCGATTATGTCGATTAATTGTCCATTATTAAAATCAGTCTTCCCATTTCATGATTTATTAGAGCGGTTTAGGCATTTAAGTTAGAAAATTGGCTCAGCACCTGCCGAGTTATGTGTCTTAATTAATTGAGTGGTAAAATTATTTATTGATTCCAGAGTTGCTCAAGTCATGATCGGCATGGGACTTTACCTGTTTGCTATGTTCATCAAAGGAGTTTTAATTTCTTGGGGAGTTGGAGAAATCAAGCGGAGTGTTGTGGACAAGATTTCTTCAGCGAGTAGCGGAACGGACGCTCTATTCGACGTTGTTCAGTTTGCAATAACTCAAGCTGCTCAAAAATATATCGGCTGAAATTCCACTAAATGTATTGATTTAGATTGCTATAGAATAATACAATGTAAACATTTTTACACATTTGAATGCCATATCTCCGTATTCTTAAATTTATCTAATATAACTTTTAACTTCTGTCGTATGTACGAGGTCTAATTTACGTTAAGTACTCGATAGCTGCCCACAAGGAAATGAAGGATTCGTCATTTCAAATATACTGGTCACTGGTCATTAATACGAAACCTATGTAAGAATTTATTGAAGAATGTCAAACACTTTTTCTCTTTCAACTATTTAACATAAAAAGTACCTTCCTTGTGAGATTAACGTTGTACTTTATTTAGTATCGATTTACTTTAATCGTTTTGAAATTCTTCTGTGGTTCTTAGAGGCTTAAATAAACAAAAACCAAGAGTTTTCCTTCGTTCTTTGAAATAATCTCCAAGTTCACTGCTCTTTTTGATTTCTTCGTTAATTCCTTTCATCTATGCATACCGATTTTGTCCACTCATTTGCTGGACCATTACTTATTTTTTTGCGGTCATTGCCCTCATGGCATGTGGTACTATAAAGGTTTCAAAAATCGATTAGTTTCCTTGAAGAAGATGTTGGTTCATCGTGAGCTCTTGTTCCTTCTCCCAACAATTAAACTTGTAAATTCAGATTCTTACTCAACAAACGTTCAAAATTTCATTCCAAAATTCCAGCCGATTATCTCACCATACACATTTGAAGTTCCAGAGAACATATTTTAGGACAGAGGGCGGATTTCCTTGCCGGAATATTATGATGAAGAATACGAGTACTACGACGATGACGAAGGAAATCAGGAGATCAATGAAGTCATTCCTCAGAAAAGAGACGACGAAACACTTCCGGGAGATAATGAGGGTGCAAACAATCCACTGAATTTCCCGAATCTTCTACGAACAGATTTCCAGCCTGGACGACTGGTCAACTTTTTCTTTGGTCTGATCATATTGTTTATGGTCGTCGCCCCAGGGTATGCTATGCGGGTATTTGGAATTGCTTATCTCCCATCATCAAGGTCGCTGGGGTCATGTTGGACGGACTGGAAAGTTCGGTCCGGAAATATTTTTGGACCTGGTGTTGGGTGTTTTATCGACAGGTTTTGAAGATAACGGCGTGGGCGGTGCAGAATTCAAAATGACGAATTTTACTGAAACTGTCTGAATACGTATTTCGAATAATGTGTTACCAGGGTCAATTATGTTGTTCATATTAAGGAGTAATGAAACGCCCTACAACCTATATCACTCAGCACACTCAAGTTCTTTTATGACCGACTATAATTGTAGCTTTGAAATGTCATTTCAATTTATTTTTCAATAGTAGGTTATGCATTTTAAAATACAACTATGTAAATGTTGCAATTTGTAAACAGAATTTCATACCAGAACATTCATGCCAAAAACCATGATATTATGAAAGATTTTGATCTAGTGCTGAATTACTTGTGTGGTATTCTAGATCCAACTTCGACGTCACGTGACAGGGTTTTCAATTTCTAAATTATATTTACGTACGTATATTTTTAAAATATTGTAATACAGAGGTTGTTTTTCTCTGAAAGAGATTAAAATATTCACATTAGAATATTCAGGTCAAAAACCATGATGTGAGGATTTTGAGTCTTTTGAGTTGTTTTGCTACATATCGCATTCATATGCACATTAATAGTTGTAAGACCGGATTTCTTGTACGATTTCCGTACCACACCTGTATGAAGGTTACTTACTGGGCAAACCTATGCAAGATGAAAGATTTTTTTTTCAAAAGTACTTTGAACTCATCTGCAACTGTAAAAAGGTCTAATTGTTAGTCAACCTTGAGCTTTTGTACCTGTCCTGTCTTACCTGGGTGTAATACGTAACGTTAACAAATACATTGTTAGGCCTGCAAGCTCGTACCATTTTATTGTCACGTTAGTCTGAAATATTAACTTGTGAGTGTAAGAATTGCTGTAAAAATTTTAAAATTAATTTTACCAATTAAAGAGTTTAATAACTGCGTTTTTTTGTCAAAATAAAACCCCAGAAAAATGAGGGACTTCGCAATGTTTGCAATTTTCGCCATCTTCTACATTCTTATCATCATCATTTTACAAGGTATACTTTTCTAATTACACCGAACACCATTTTTGGGATTCCTCGAATTTTTTCAGTATGCAGAATTAAAAGAGTACTTATTAGAGAATTGTTATAAAAATTCAACTCTTCATATATTTGAGACAGGAGTCCGTTAAAATGCTTGAAACATTCCAATGTACTTGCATCATCCTCGCAGCGCAGAACATTCCTTCACTTTGGTTTAACCCACTCTCTTCCGATTTTCTAAAATATGTACGTATATCATTTAAAGTGATGATCTATATATCTATTTTTATACAACTGTTTAACATCCAATTAAATGTATTTCTAACAGAATAGCGGGTTCCAAAAATATCATTAAATGACCAATTCGTGGTTATTTCTGGCAACCACTTTTTCCAGCGAATTAATTAAGGAGTAAAAATACAAATGCCAAATCAAGCGCATTAGAATTTAAAATATGCAATCAAAATCTGAAAGTAGTAATCACGCTGTAAATTTTACGCTATTGAGTCAAATGTCAATACAAGAAATAATGAGGAAAGGCTAGCATATTCTTATTAGGGGCAAAAAAAATGATTTTCGGAAACAATAAATTATCTCCTAATTTCTTCTTTACATGAGCGCGTTTTACACATATGCTATGGGATTAATAATATCTTATAACGTATTTACTCATCACTCTGCAATTAATCAAGTGGCCATAAGTTTTAAATCGTAAGTAAGAAATCAGACTCAAATTAGGAATTTTTGAGCCAAGAGAGCTCCAGATTAAACAGACAAAAAGCAATGCGATTACACCTTTGTAGAAGGAAGGCATGACACATTTTACACTGTCATACACAGTACAGAAAGTGAGATGTTTATTTTGTAGAATCTAAATAGCTAAAGTCAAGTCAATTCTAAAGTATGGGAGCAACCGTTTAACCGTGTTGGCAAGAATATAGACCAAAAGTTATTAAGTAACGTCTAATTTCACAGGTTACTAGTGTTTAAATCACTATTAGTGTCCATTTATTTATTTCCATATTTGCACAATGTGCCGAATAAAATTTTTTGAGCAGAACCGTATGCCATAATATTCGGGTTCCACCAACAAGTGGTACAGATACGGATCACGTTAAAACATCTATTTGTTTGTTGTGTTAATATTCGGTCCAAACTCCTTTTTGAGAAACCCTTGTATTCGGCTAAACTCTTCGGTGACGGAATATTCGGTCTCATCTCTGTTACAATCTTTAACCCTCATAGATACTTTACTAAAGATTGCACATATTAATTAATATCAGCAGAGAATATTATCAAAATTTCATCGAGTCGCCTTCCATTTGACTTTCCTATGTTATGTGTCCCCTGCTAGTAGGAAAATACTCCAGTGAAAAAGAATCCAGAACTTCTCTCTTCAAAATCTATAACTTGATGTGCATTCGAAGACTTCAACTGGTAAATAATAATACATTTTCTATTTTGTTTTGACTTGAAGCCTGAGGGAAGAATGTGAGAAATGGAGCGGAAATAGAGTATGGGGCCTACGAAGAAGATACGTTTAAAATTAGGAACTAACGCTAAAGCTGCTCCACTCCGACTCTCCCGTTATTCTTGGTAAGGACCCACATGAGCCCTTTTCTAAATTACTCACCTGTACAAATACATAATTGAAATGAATGATTGAAAGACCCGACATTTGTGGGTGTTTATTTTTATTTCAGGAGGAAGGAACCGGTGTCCTACTCCCAAAAGTTTTCCGGATTCCATAAACTAACCGTGGACTACTCCTTGTAATTATAAAAGCCGATCACATCCATGAGAACCATAGTCATTTGATTGGAACAACTTTCTTCGTACACATCTTAAAACTCATTCGTGGTGTCATCAGTGGACAGAAATTATTAACTACTACCGAAATGCATTCCCAAACAGTTTCTTGGATTATTTTGTCCTTCGTCGTTCTAGCTTCAGTGGTCTCAGCAGCTAAACCAGATAAGAGATCTAAACCCTTAGCCCTTAACTTAGATGTCATCAAGACCGAAGAAAATAATATCAAAGAAACCGTGGATTCGGATTCAGACTCCGAATCGTCGGACACAACTGTAGTGGCCACTCCGATCGTCGCAAGCCCAAAGAATAGTACAGAAACTATCAACGAAACTATTGAAGAGACATTCCAACTTTTGGACACATTGGAGAAGGGTGATGATGGTGTAAAGGAAACCACAGCCGTTGTTCCAAAACCAAGACCACATGGAGCATTCGTTGGTAAGCAATTTATTTATTTTTTAAATATCTAAACAGAATTTTAGTTATTCTTGCTGATTGCTGATTTGCTAATTTTGCATATTTATTTATTTAAAGGTCAAATCAGAGACTTGCTGTTACATTTTGTCCGACTTTTCGGTTTCGTTCCAACTTCCAACAAAAGGAAGCACAGAAACATGAACTACTTGAATGAAACAGAGAACGCCATTGAATCCAGTGAATTTTATCGGGAGCAAATTCGGACAACTTTGGGCGCTGCGCTCGGGAGACCAGATTGCATTAAGCGTGCAGCTTGCAGGGCCGGAAAATACCTAAAAGGAGTCAAGGGCAAGGAAATCATTCTTGTGTAAGTTTCTGCAACATTAATTGCTTGATTCGTTTGAATTCTTAGACGTCATTCATTCAATTCTGATTTTTGCAAATTCCAGGATCATGGAGAAGGTTACTCCGACAAAATGGCAAGAAACTTATCGTGTCATCAAGGATTCTGCCGTTCACAGTAATGAATGCCAATACAAATGCTTGGAAGACTGAGACACACCATTCAAAAGTTTTTTTGTTAAACCAGGGAATGCTTATCTAAAAAAAATATACGTTATTTTTCTAATTTATAACCAATACATTAAAAGCTGTTACATTCAATTTTTATTTTTACCACAAATATTATTATTACATTACTAGGATGATTGTCACCTGCCAATTAATTTATTCTCAAAGGCAAATATTCAGATTGTAAATAAGCAACTTCAGAATTAGGGCGAGATATAACCTTTTGGCCTCCTCTTTTAGAGCCTATCCTGGGATAGTGCGAACCAAAGTGAGATATTTATTTTGTCGAAAATCTTACTTGGGATCCAATTAGCCCTTCTAAACGTAGAGTAATTTTTCTTGAATTTTTGTGTGAAAGGGGGAATCAAAACGTTATGTCACACCCCCTAAATTTCCAAGCTAATAAAATATATTTGGCACTTATATGTGTGAATTTTAATTCGTTTTGGAATTCTTTTCGACAATCTCATACAAATCAGATCTTCGTTGACGAGTCAAAGGAATGCTTGAGCGGACTTCATTTTTATACTTCAAATCTGAAATTTTATAAAATATGGTTATAAAATTCAAAGAATGAGATAGAATTTGATCAAATTTTAAATCAATTACACACCAATATCGGCGTAGACAATTTCTTCGGTCTCTCCTGCCTCCACCAAGATTTTACCCCAAGGATCGACGACCATTGAATGTCCCCAGGCGATATAGCCTGATGATTTGTCGCGGGCTGGAGAAACAGTAGCGACAAATAGCTGAAAAATAAAAAATAGGACACTTCAGGTTATGTTTCCACTAAATTCTAGCATCACAAGGTTTGACCTGGTACTGACCTGATTATCCACAGCTCTACCTTGCTGTAAAATTTGCCAGTGAGCTGGTCCAGTCGTCATATTAAAAGCACCAGGATAAATCAGGAGGTCACAACCCTTGTTTCGGTAGACTTGGGCCATTTCTGCAAAGCGAAGATCATAGCAAATTCCAATTCCAAGATGGCAGAGGTCGGTCTTGACCGTTGTCAAATCCGAACCAGGTGAAAGAGTTTTTGACTCTTGAAAAGTGATTTTCCCGGGAACGTCAATGTCAAAAAGGTGAACTTTTCGGTGGCGAGCAATTAGTTCACCCTTTGGGTTCCAAATCGTACATGTATTGTATAATTTTGAAGCGTCACCCTTTTCAGGAATTGAACCCCCAACCAAGTATACATTGTTATCGGCAGCACATTTAGACAAAACCGCACAACTTTCACCGTTTGGAACTTGTTCGGCGTATTCGGGGAAAAAGTCTGCAATTCGAAATAAAAATCCAATCATTAAATCCCGAAATTGCAGGACAAATTGTTATTACAGTGAACCCTGCACATTCAAACTCATATTCGGGTGACAAGAATCTGGTCGTGTGGTACAGGTATAAGTGGTCCCGATTTACAGTAGGTCAAATATTATCGGTTATTTTTCGTACAGAAAGGTTTGTTTTTCATTCGGTCTTGGAGATAACAGAACAAAAAAGACACAGTCGAAAGAACCAATTAAAATCATCGATCAAACAATGTCAGGCAGCCCCGAGGGATCGAACCCCGACCACGGTGTAGCGACAAGAGCTATATCTCTATGTGTATATATGTACCGCTTTGTTATGAACGAAATAGCTCCTACAACAATGATCGCTCGATGTAAGACCCGGTCGTCCCAGTCAAGTGGTCGCGGACACAGGTTTCACTGCATTATTATTTTTTGTGAAACTTACCAACCCCATAAGGGGAATTGAAACACTCTGGAAGGGCAACCAATTTGGCTCCTTTTTGTGCGGCTTCCTTGACAAGTTTTGCACAAGATGCCAAATTTTCGGCTTTATTTGCTGTAACCCTCAACTGGACTAGGGCTATTTTAAAAGCTGTGAGAAAAGACATTTCGTTGAGTTCGAATCAATTTAAAAAAAGTAGGCACAAGTTTAATCGTCAAACCCAAATTATTAATACAAATATTGTTCGTAAATTTTGGCCAGATGACCAAATATTTTCTTACACATTTTGAATATTTTTATCAGAGAAATGAAGAATGACAGAAGATTTACAAAAATAATTCCCGTGGACAATTTCGAATGAGACAGAAAATAGCGCGGGTTGAAATGTTGAATGAATCCTAAATCAATGCACGAGTTTATTTCGTGAATGCATTGACGTCGTACAGCTGCCGTTTAATTGGCACATTTAATTAATCTTATCTCCTAATTTCGTTCCCCGTCAAGATGTCAAAGTCAATCTGAAGAATTAATGTCGTAGCTCGGTAGTCAATACTCGCTACTATTTATTCATAATCGAGCTCTGTAATTATATATGTTTTAATTAAGGTACTTAATTTCAAATAAACTCGGAATAATGTAATAGACTGCGGAGGCATGGTCGTATTTGTTCAAATACATTTTTGCCGATGTCGCACGCTTTCTTTATAAAATAGTCGGATAGAAGCCCTGGCTTCTTCTTGATTTCCTATTTTATTTCCCTTCGCCACATATTAATTATCTATTTTCGTATTTTATGAAATTAATAGTTTTAGTATATCGTTGACAATTAAAAGCCAGTTCAAGTAAAATTTTCAAAATGTATACTTATGGTTGATAATTCTTGGGCTTCAATCGTCATTAATCGCACCTGTTTTGAAAGGACATTAATAATTTACGTACACACAAAGAAATACAAATAAAATATTCAAATGTATCTTTTGTCAATCTGAAACTCGGATAGTCCAAAATCAAATTAAAATTGGGTTAATGACGCATGGTATGCGTTACATGCATGGAATTGTATACCTTAAATCCCCGAACAGTAACCCGGGTTAGTATTTGTTCAGACAAGGTCGGAGGTCACAGACTTTCACCACTTTCTCCATAAGAGTACATATGGAGAGAGGTGGAGAAAGACCCGGTTAGTATTCGAGACAGGGTTACTATTCGGGACCGGTTTCTAATCGGGGATTTTACGTATTTTGACAAAAATACAAATAGTCATACGTAAAATAGAGAGCAAAGTAGAATTTATTTTACTTTTTTCCTAGTCGGTTTACGGTTTGTATTTTGGATTAATTTAGGTATTTTATTTAAGCGTATTTTTTAAATTTTCTGAATTTATATATACCGCAAATGAGGATGAGAAGCTTGGGCTTGTATTTTATTTACTAAGGTTAGAGGTCACATACCAATCATACCATTATTACTAACATTAACATACACTTGCTTCGTAAGTGTCTTCTTCGAGCATTGGCAAAAAGGACAAGCTTCTATTTGAGCCCCGGACACTATTCAACATTTGGTATCTAATCCGACTGTGACGGCAAATCCACTCCGTTCATCGTTCAACCGGAGAATAGAATAGAGGCCCGGGCTTCTAATCGGTCACTTCAAGAATATTACGCAAGGGGCGAAATGAGAGGATCTGTCCCGTATTTTGGTGACGAATTTCTTTGAGATTTGAATTGTGATGACTAAAACAAGTTGTTGACTTCTTGCCAAAAGTCGTAAAAAAATTAATAGTGCTGGACCAGCATTTAAGTTTAGCTGTCCTTAATTTTTTCAGTCCAAAGTCCAGTCGCCATTGTTAAGAGAAGACGAAGAACCATGAGGAAGCGTGCTGGAATCGGTGCTATTCAGGACAAGAGGGCTGCCCAGGAGAAATTTCGTGGCAAAGGAAATGAAATCCAAGAAAATCTCATTCAAGAGGTATTCATCAGTTTTTCCAGATATTCCATCATTATTGTTAAATCTACTGAAAGTTCAGGTTTCATTTTAACTGTATAATTCCTCATATTTCTCCCGAGCATACGGAATTGGGTAGAATAGCCACACCCTTTTAAAAAGTTTAATTTTCCGTTTTACATCGTATAATGGGTATTTACCTACTTATCAGTGCTATATTTTCATTCTAAAATAAGTTTAATAAAGATTCAGGTTTAAGTTTCATTGTCTAATATTCCAGTGCTCATTTTGAGACTTCTATAACGCATGAAATTTTATAGTTTCATGATCAATCACACCATTTTGTAATTTTCGGCAAGATTGACAATTTTGACAGTTCTAATAATTTCCACTTACAGTTCATCTATATTATTTGCCCAAATTCCAGATCTCAATTTAATTTTATAATCGAGATCTTTAGTCGTTCATTAATTTGTCTTTATGACAATTAATGCTTAAATTTCTGGTCAAATTATTATTGTACAAATAGACAAATATTTTAATTAACTCCACTTCTAAAGCCATAAATATTACGTAATTAATAAGGTTCAAAAATATTACATAATTGTTTCTGTTTCCAGCTTTCCCTTCAGTTGACGGAGTTGAAGACAAAACTCGAGTCTTTTGCTGCGAAGCACAGAAAGACGATTCGGAAAGACCCTGAATTTAGGGAGCATTTTCAGAATATGTGTGCAAGTATTGGAGTAGATCCGTTGGCTTCTTCTAAAGGTAATCAGCTTAACAAAAAACAAAGCCAGCAATTCATTGACTAAAGATAAATGCTAACCAGTAATTTTCATCCGAATAGGGTTTTGGTCTGAACTTTTGGGAATGGGATCCTTTTACTATGAAATTGCAGTTCAGGCTGTTGAGATAGTTTTGGCCACTGCCCACCTGAATGGTGGTGTGATGACGCTTGGTGAATTATTGAAGCGATTGAATAAAACTAGAAATAAATCCCTGAAGCATTCTGAAATTTCAAGGTATTTGATTAATTTTCAACCGAAGAATAGCTATTATGTTGCAAATGCTCCAACATTTGATTAAAATGATTTTGTGACTTTTTAGTAACGACATCCTGAGAGCAATGAAGTCTCTGAGTGTCTTGGGGAAAAGCTGTGGAGTTATTTCAGCAGGAAGTGGTGCATTATTAGAAAACTCTCTCGTTTTTTGTGTCCCAGAAGAATTAAGTCTGGATACGACGAGCATCGTTCAACATGTTGCAAAATCCAAGAGTCTATTCTTGACCAAAAGAGAAATCGTCCATACATTCGGTAAGTTAACGAATAATACCTTATCAGTTGAAATTATATTTATTACTAGTATTGATTTTGTATATTTTGTAAATAGGCTGGACTCAGACTAGGATTTCGTCAGCACTTGACCGTCTTCTTCGGGAAGGAATTGTTTGGATTGATTACGACAAGGGTGAGGCACAATATTGGTTTCCGAGTTTATTTTTCGCAACTAGGGAGGAAGTTGTCGAAACTTAACGTAGAGGGTCTCATATATTTAGTTTATAAAGAATAGAGAGGGTAAACGAATTGAATAAACACATATTAGGCCATCCTTCCTGGAGATATTGTGTCTCAAATATCATAAATATGCTGTTACCATATTGTACGGTTTACAAACACCAATCATATAGAAGAACCAGTGCTTGTCTTATGTATGTATCTCACGAAAATGTAACGATTGAGAAAATAGAAGAACTTTTCCAATTAAAAGCACCAGGTAATTGAACTTTGGTATATTATCGAGCGTGCAGATATTAGGAAAACACCAAACAGTAATGGTTAAGTCCATCAATGGAAAGTGGGAAAGTACGCTATTTGTTATTTAGCGACGATATTCTAGTTCTATTATTGAAGACAATTAAAATTTGTAATAGCCGTTCCAGCAAGTTATAAAATTGTATGGTTCATTCTACTAGAAACACAGAAAAGAACTTTGGTGATATGATGTGTTTCATCTGAACCGTACAATATGGTATTATATTTTAAATAGGTTTAGGAATACTCTCCATACCATAATTTGCATTTTCAATTGTTCACACATTCAAAGTCAGCAGAAGGAATATGTTCCTTTCAATTTAGTCTACATTATATTGTAACACTGTATCATTGTTAAGGCTTTAGCGTAAGTTTAACTATATACTGATCAAAATGTGATCAATCAGCTCGATTTGTACATAATATGCGTTGACGTTTGTACACATAGTCAAGTATTTCATGCTCACCGACAAGGATATGAAGAATCGGCAGCGGCGGATCTAGGAATTTTTTGAGGGTGGGCAAGATGAATGAAAACTGATCCAAGGTAGTCTATAATTGTAAAGTGACAACCTTTGTCACTTTACAGGAACCCTATCTTTACGGAGGTAGGATTCCTAGCCAAGTTGAGGACTACTTTGACGCAGTGGTTTTTGTCAAATTTATGAGGAGTTCAGAAATAAAAATTACATCAGTGTCAACCTGAGATTCTGAATGTGGTGATTGGAAAAGAGTCTACTCAAAAATTCCAATGTTTGACCTTCCTGGTTCAAGGTCAAGCTGAGGAAAAACAGAGAAAAAAGAAAGAGAACATCCTGAGGACGTTTTAGCTCTCTCACTATATGTTAAAGTGGCCTCGGGATAATGGTATCTTTCTTTTTTCTCTGTTTTTCCTACACTTAACCTTGACCTAGAAAGGTCAAGCATTGGAATTTTTGAGTAGACTCTTTTCCAGTCACCACATTCAGAATCTCAGGTTGACACCGATGTAATTTTTAATTCTGAACTTCTCATTTTGACAAAAACCACTGTGTCAAAATAGCCCTCAACATGGCCAGGAATCCTATCTACAGGTCTAATCTCCTTTGTTAATTTGATTTGTATTACATTCGTTTACAAAACAAAGTCAATTCTGAGAGTTACTGCATGATTTTACAACAATTCGTCAACAACTTTCTCGGCATTAATACTCAACTTCTCACTAAGATCACGTTCGATAGACGGAATTGTGAGATCGGAAGTACGACCTTGAGATGTGGTGGACAAATTAGAAGTCTTGATTCGTTTAACTGTAGGACTTGGCACAGGAATACATAAAACAATAAATTGTATAGTAGGACTGCAGTTCGGAAAAACTACTTTTCATAGAGTTCAATAGTTCGTAACATTGCACGACTTTCTCGCACTTTTCCGATATAAAGAGATTTTTCGCCACGAGAATGGGGGATTTCAGTGAGTCAAGGTTAATGTTGAATCGTTCCAACTTCTGTACGAACATAGTAACATCAACTGGGTTCAGGAAATTATTCCGCTTTAGACAGGATGCGGAAATTCTTCGTGTCAAACTATCCTTACTTGAGAGCCTATTGTCCATTTCAAAGATGAACTTATCAGTGATTGCAAAGTAGTCTACAAATCTAATTGGGGTCGGCTTACTCCATACCTTTACTATGGTACGGTGTAGACTAAGATTGTGTTAAGTTTATACAACTGCACATTTTTCGTAATTCTTATATTTTTGAACATTTATAAAATTATTGGTGTCAGCTTTTGCAATATTCTAAAAATCGAGGGTGGGCGACTGCCCACCCTGCCCACTCCCTGGAGCCGCCACTGAGAATCGGGATATTCTAGAATGAAACTTGCTACTCACTTTGTATACACTAGCACACGGAAGCCCGTCCTACGGATGGGTACATATGATGAAACGAAATTAGCAAATCCAAAACCTCTCGAAGAAGCCAAATTTTAATCCACTTTAAAGAATATTCATCAAAATTGAAATAATAGCGGAGTATTTATATTTATGTTGCGGGTTACACCACGGGAGTAAATCAGCTCGGCTGCACCCGACGCAATCATCGGTAACACTATCTTCCACTTCAGGACGAACTAAGAATTTTTTCTTGAAAGGCCGTGGTGGCTCTGCGCCGTTTGTTTGTGTTCGTTTCAAAATTTTGAAGATTCTTGAAAAATCATGGTGGTGGGTTCGTCCGGTCCCTTCTAAAAGGGCGCGCCATGAGACTCATGGTGGACGCGGTCATGGATGCTAAATCTTCCAAATAAAAGAAAAGGTTACCCTATTTCCTAATTTGAAACAAACTTTGACATTAATACACGTAGATAATGTATTTGGAAAAATTAGTTCGTCATGAGTTGCATTGCAAATGCTTGAAAGCTAACGATTTCCAAAATATTTCTCAATAAATTGTAAGTGCTTTTGCTTTGCAGACTTCCCTTTTCTCCGACGTCCGTCAAGGGATTGTTGCCTCCTCATATTCTCAGCCCTAGCCATAAGTTTCCTCTCCCTTTCTCCGTCAATGATTATGGTCAATGATTATTCGGCGGCGCTCCACTCCAACTCCCATTTTCCCTCCTGCGATTTTTATTTCTCGTTTTCCAGCAGTTGTTGGCGCCAATAATCCCTTTCCTGGTCAATATGTGCCTGCCGACATGACCATCTCAGTTTTCAAATAAAGTCAATAATGACGAAATTAGGACGAATAAACGGTTGGTATTGGTTCACCCCTTACATAGACAACCATGAAATAATTAAGTAATGAATAGGTGTTCAGAAATATTTCTAGGCAGTTTACAGCGCGGCTGTTCGACTTAGCGCTAAGCGTTGACTGCCCTGTCGGAGGTTCCCTTCTTAATCTCTAGGAGATGCAACTTATATGATTGGCGGATTTCTAGGCTAACCAATTCAGCAATAGCGTTGAAACAAAAATCAAGCGTGTACAAATTTAACTGATTGTCCATTAATACATCACAGTAATGACGGCTGTAATTAGGAAGAAAAAGGAATCTAGCACTCATGCGAGTTCTTATCTGCGGGGCCTGCCCGGCCTGCTGACAGTGTTGTGGGAGGGTTCTGCTGCGAACACTGATGATATGGTATACTTGCTGGGATATTCGTATCGGAACGTTTGTTGACCAAGTAAAATCTGTCGAATTCATTAACGGCCAGAACACTTGAGAATGATGTACGGTTCATAGCTTCCTCGGTGTCCAGTTCACTACCGATTTCGGTGAATAAATATTCATGTGGAATATCTCGTCGTGAAATCCGCAAAGTGAGTATAAATATTCGTAGAGACGATCGAAAAATGATGACCAAATATAAAATCTTTGTTGATCGTTTTTATTTACATTTCTCAGTGGCGTTTCCGTTGACGAATTGAAGAACAAGTTAAGAAAACTTAATCAGCAAACGGCTATTGCGGCATCTAATAATATTTCTAGTAATGACTGTCGTGAATGAATGCGGTGCGTTTCATACCGCGGCTTCGCGGGAACATTTCTATTCACCAAGCACCTTTAGCGCATTTAAACTTAATTCAATTGATTAGATGAATACTCACTCGTCTTGCGCGCAGCACAATCACGATATTCTTAGGGGAAGTTTGCAGCGCAGCGGCGGAGTTAACACATTTTGTAACGGCTACATAGTTGAAACCTACCAATTTCAACCACTACTACTACTACTACTGTTTGTTCATATTAAGATCATCCCTAATTGTACCTACGATTAGAAAACAATGATTCATTAACAAAGAAACTTCTTTCAACCCGCGTTGGAGAACTTGAGAAGTGGCGTCAGGTCCGCTGCTTTTCGGACGGAATACTTATCTCCATTTGTCACAATAATGATGATGCTGCAAAATAAAAACATACCTGTGCTAAAATGAAGTATTTACCAGAGGGCAGATCCAAATATAAATACTAGAAAATGCTTGATATGTCCAAGGGAAGAATTATCTCCTGGTTCCGAAATAATTTTGTGAACCGTAACCTTAGAAAACTATCATTCTTAATTGAATTTGTAATTTGACTGTGTAATTTTACAAGTCAAGAATCAATTGATATATCGATATTAGTTTTGTATGTTTTGGCCAAGGTCTTTGACTACGACCCGAATCCAACATTTCTTCGACAACACAAAAAGTGATCACGTCTCACTTGTCACATAAGGTCCCAATATGTACTGCGCGGTCAATTAAGTTTAGACAATTTATTGTGAGAATATTCATTGCATAAATCACACACCTCTGACACTCGTCCAGGCATAAATGTTTTCCATGTCGCCCGAATTCTTTAGATCACCAGCTGGAACGGAGCTGTGAGAAGTACATTGGTATGTGTGAACGCAGGTCTAACGCACTCTAATAAGAAACAAACAAACAAAGTCATCAAGGACTCTGCGCATTGTCTAAAAACAAAATACAAACATAAACAACACTAACAAAATAAAGACAAAGATTTGTCAAAATATCGCTTTACAGGGTGGTAACCTACCACAACAATAACAGACAGATAAGCAAATGCCGACCTGATAACTATGGTCATCAAATCAGGCGCTCGACATCGCAAGAGAAATGTCGGTCGGTCAGTCGGTTGGGTTTGACTGGAACTTTGCTATCTCATAGCCAATGGTTACATTAACAGGTTTAGCGAAGGTTTTACCCCAAGAATGTCAATCATCATTGATTTTGCAGTTATTTTAGGAATGAAAGTAAGAAGCTAATGAATTGGATTTACTCTAACTTGCGAACATAAATGAAGTCGATGATGGCGTGATTCTGATCACGGCGTTCGAGGCGGGAAGAATCTTAAGGACTAACTGGATGGATTTGGCATGTGAATTTACATGTATTTTGACCGTGGAAAAACGGCCGTCCAGTTCCTCCATTTCTGCACGGATTTTCGAAAACTCTTTTTTGTTATTTTCCTGGACATCTCG
>JAQGCA010000547.1:0-26457 GCA_034698945.1 Protaphorura quadriocellata
GTCTTTAATGAGAAAGAAAGTGCGTCCACGTTCAAGAATTAAAGTTGAGTATGGTTAGGTTAGACTATAATTTGTTGCTTAGACGAGTTCTGTCCATAAGGATTAATATATTGAGTTTCTTTGGGTTTTTAAACTCTATTTGTTGACCTCATTTACTCGGATCGCCTCGGGATGAGCCACAAGTTTCAGTTTCTGGCAAATTATCATTAAATTTTTATAGGCAATGTACATTTATATGTCTTGTGTACACCAGGTTTTTTCTTTATCGTAAGTAGTTTAGTACAAACAAATAAACTGGGGCACACTGCATTGTAATGTAGAAACTGGATATTCCGTATACGTGCAAAAATGGCTTCGTAGATTAGTGGAAACAAAAACCTGTGGATTTGGATTAGAATGTTTAATGTCTCTTCAAAGCGAGTAAGGTTCAGTCACTTTTTCAGATTTCAAGTGGAATGTGTTACAAAGACTTTCTGTAAAGATTTTGAGCGTGGATTAAATTTTGTTTGCGAGTTTTGTGTGTGTGTGTGATTTGAACTCGTAAAGTGAATTCTGTGGAGTGAGTTTGAAGTACAGTAATAAATATCGTAATCAGGGTCACTGCATTTCATTTGTGCTTATTTCGATTTTTGCCGTTTTGACGCTATTTTTCTCTCAAGTTCATTCATTGTGCGGAAGGGACCTGTCCACAGCAGTCGATATCGAATTGGGATTTTCTGACAATTCGTGCTCTGAGTTTGAATTCAGTTTGGTGGAAATATTAAAGAACAGCTGGAGGAAAAGTAGTTTCTGGAAAGTTGTTTGGAGGGTGACTCATTCACGCGTGCTTCACTTTCTCCAAAAGTGTATCAGCCTTGACTGGAAAGGCAGAAAGGCTGAAGGTTTCTTATCGTGCAAATTTCTGCACATAGAAGTTTCGCAAACTAGTCTGCCTAACCCAGTTTTCGACTTGGACGAGGTCAAACCCGAGAAAAGTCGAAGCAAAATGAGGTTGCGCAGATATTTGGAGAACCAAGAGCCTACACTTTCTCCAGGACTATGCCGTCGTCAGCAGTTCTATGACGTCTCTTGCCCAGGCACAGGCACGCACATAAACTCTAAAATTATTCTTATAGTCTTATATAGTACAATCCGTGATTACCGGGTATATTTTACACAAAATATCATGAGACATGAGCATATCATAATTTTTATAATTTGTACATTGTTTCGGGTGTAGTGGTTGTAACGACTGCAGCAGGTGTGCAGCGCATCTCCAGGTATTGGATTAAAAAGATTTGAAAACTAGGTTACCCTATCAAACATTTGGGTCACTTTAGCTTTAACTGCATTGCAGTCGTGGCGTAATTACGCAATGCAATTCATAATTACTTTATTGCGGAAAAAAACAGAACAAAAGGAAGTACGGGTCATTATGAATTAATTTAATGTACCGCATGACCGACGGGAGCGCCTCCGTGGTTAGTACGAACGAATTGAAGGAATTCTACATTGTATTGCATTGTTATGTGGTTTTTGTTTTGTGCAGAGAGAATATTTCAAAAGTTTTTTTCGACTTTGACGAAATTAAAGAATTAGTCGTGTGGTAGTGTCATGTTGTGGTGTAGGCAACAGATCATACTTTCACTTTAGTTCTTTTTCACCTTCTTAATCTGCTTTGGGTGACTAGGCAATACTATTCTGGCAAGATATGTTCTCAAAAGGCTGTTTCTGTTTCCACCTGCTAAATTAGATTTGAAAATTTCTAATTGTGGTTGCATTGTTAACGCCAACGTGTTTCGAATATTTCTAATCGAAAATCTTGAAAAATTGAAAATCATTTCAATTGCTGCTAGTTTTCAAGTGTTAACGAAATTTTAAGGTCAATCTGGACGGGTTACGATTTACGATCGTTCTCGAAATAACTGTCTAATAGATCAATATCAAATATGTTTATGAAACGGGAATCCGATTTTTTGCACTGGAATTTTAGTTTGTTACAATTTTTTTAATAATTGGCGCTGAGCATCTTTGAAACATGTAAGATCAGTCGAGAAAGCATTGGTTCGGTTGCATTCTGAGGTAATCGTTTTATATTTGAACGATCTTCGATATTTTTGTGAAAACCGAAAATTCTGGCCTTTGATTTAATTGTAATTTAAGGCGATGGGATGAGGTGACTAACGTCGTGTCAACTTTGCATTTTACTTGAGAGTAGTTCAAAATTATAATATTCAAGGCCTGAGAGACCGGACGGAAAGTGAGTTGTGTTGTGTCAGGTTCAGACGAATTTACGATGAGATGCACGTATTAGTTTATTTCTTATATGCAACTCTCCATACATGTGTTGTATCACATTCTAAGTCAGCCAACTTTCCTCCTCATTTGAAACTCTCATTATTATTCGCTTTGTCCTATTTTCAAATAATACGAGCCCGTGTGAGTAACTAATCTTACAATTAATGACGATGATGCCATGGAGTAACTTGGAGTTGAACGGACGGCGCGATTTCCTTTTTTTTTACATTCTTCTATATACTTTTAAAATTGTATCGTACTTTATTGTATTGAATTGTTTGATTAATTTTCCTTTATTTCCTTTCCCTAGATTCTTCTCGAAGTCGAGCCAAGCGGATCAACTTGAGTGACATGACAGAAATCAATAGTGTCAATAATAACAAGTCATCTTCTCCTAGTAGTGAAATTCATCCACAACAGTCTCAACCTCAAAGACGATTAATTAAAGCGGATTTAGATGTACTGTACAGTTTGAATACAAAGGTAGGTTTACATAAGAGATTCGGAATTCGAATTCAAATTGCAAACTTATTTCTGCAGTGTATCCGAATAGGTACTGAACACCTGCCGAAAAAAGTGAGCGTAGACACATTCAACCTATGAAAGTTCCAGACCTTATAACTTATGTCAGGATGGTCGGTTTGACCTAATTCTTGAATATTCGGGTTCGGATTCCTCATGAAATTCAAGTAACACAATCCATGCACAGAGTTCAAAAATCTTGATCTTCACAACATTTAATTTCAACCTTCCTTTCTTCGTCGCGCAAATGCATCTCCTTCCTTTCACTTTTTTGGAGAAGTGTTCCGATCCTGTTCGGACTCACTGCATACTGATTTTCAATGCCCTGCTTTTAATCGCCCGCACATTGAGATTGACAAAAAATTATTCTGTCTTATTCTACACTACATGTCGGGCTGAACGGAAGTCACCGAAGCATTAATTCTTGAAGTTAGTTGACTTCAATGCTTATTCTGGGAAACCCCCTCCGTAATACACATTTGAGCACGTAGACAACACTACCTTAAGAAGAGTTAGATGATAAAGTGGAGTGAGTATTAGTTTTTAATTCAAAACATTTCCCATTATTAAGTCAAGTCATTTCTCTCACTTTTTCTCAAAGGACGGATGGACGAAATGACTTGATGACATTTTAACTTCATTTAGTCTGATTACTTCGTGTAATTACTAAAGTATGTACGCCTGAGACATGATGATGATGAAGCTAAAAACTCTGCATAAGGAGTATATAATTCCGGTCGGCTGGAGTAGTGACTCTGTTCTGTAAACTTTAGTTAATGGCCTTGACGCCGGGTTTGCCTTAAGGGTAAACACTTAATGTAATAAACGCTTGTCTTCATAAGGAGATGACGATTTGAAGAAGACAACGACGACAGTACTTCCTTGCTCGTTCTAGGTGGTAGTTAGAATTTTTTAAGCACCTTTCGTTTTTTAAGCACCTTTCGTTTTTTAAGCACCTTTCGTTTTTATTTGAGTTGTACGTGTTTTGAGAAAGAGGGATGCAGGTGCAAATGACCTTTATTTGTTATGATGTACAGGGTGACCAAGATTAATGCACTTCTGGGTTGTGCCGGGTATGCTGTGTGATGACGGCTAAATTATGCTAGCTCTCGTTAACTACCACAGGAATTGCATAGAACACTTGAAATAGGCACTCAGACTTTCCCCATGTATTCAACTTCGAATGAAAAATAAATTGGAGTATATATCACAACTTGGGTCACAAGCAGAAAATTTTCGGAATTACTGAGTTTAACCAATTCTGTCTTCGAATGTAATGGCGTTTTCTAAAGTTTTAATGGTTTTTTTGGGTCACCTTGTGTGTCAAAGTGTGACCAGATTAAATGTCCGAGATAGAACAGGAATGTAAAACGGGAGGGAAAACTAGAAGACCCAGTGTTATTTGTCACGTCACCTCTTAAAGGATAAGTAGAGTGAAGGAAAACAACCTTTTGAAATAGAGAAGATGCGGGGCACACCAAAAGAAAAAACTCATTAAATTAAAATGGAGTGCTTGCGTGGACTCAACTTTCATCTTCATTTTTATTTGAATTAGCTGAGGAATAATAAATGCTTCTTGTCGAGAATTGAGACTCACACATTTTTACAAGATGTCCGCTGAGCTATTTTGTTACCTCCTGGGCTTAAATGTGGTCCGTCTAGAACGACTGTTTAGTGAATGACTTTGTATTTGGAATACTAAAGGAGATGAGAAAGGATTGTTTTGTTAGATGTTAGATTTGTTCAAGTTTAAATTTTTTAGAAAAGTCATTCAAGGCAACCTGAAGGGTTATCTGTCTTCTCCGGGGCGTACTTGATTTCTTTTGTCCAGACGGAGTCTTACATTAGCACACAAGACTGGTTTGTGTATGTATATTTCTGTTACTGACTGGACTCAAGATGTTCGTTGTAAAAATCCAAAGGCAACTGGCGCTTCGTTTCGTCCGTTGTATAAAATTCCTAGATCAATTTTTTACACTGTGTGGTCAGTGGATTCACACACGTTCAAGTTTTTTGGCCATTCCTGCTCTGGTTTTATTTCCAGATGTAGCCTTGTATCGCTACGATATCTCACTATTACCAGTCGTGTTGGACTAATAGATTACGTTTTAATGAGACTTGGGTAATCCAATCTTTCCCCAAGCATTTCTGACTCATTCGGACCTAAATAAGTAATTACAGAGGACGTCTGATATTTTAATTAGTAAGTAGTTTGTCAACGCGTTGAAACGAAATGATGACATTACGAGAGAGAAGGAGAAATGGAAATGTAAGATCTCTCAGGAGATTTAGAATAGCAAGCTGAGTCATACAGATTTTTCTGACTACAACTGTCGAAATTCTGTTATTAAGGAAACTAGAGGCGTTCGAAGTCACGGGGTCTGAGTACGTTCCATACCTGGTACTCTGAGATAGGTGATTTCCTAGGTCAGGTTTTAACGTAGAATGTTATTCATTACGAGTTGTCTCAGATGTCTGCAAGTGTGTAACCTGTTCCTATGTTGAATGAATTCTTGTACATTTGGTCACAGCAATGGCCGCAGTCACCTGAGTAAAGAGGTAAGCAGTTGGAGGTGGTCTCCTAGCTCAGGTTTTACGTAATTATGGCTGATGGAAGGTGTGTTCTATTTCTGCTGTATATATACACACCTCCACGTGGAGTTTCCTGGTGAGATGGTGGTTACGTGGATCTGGAACATAGGATTTATCGATTCACAATCCCAACTTGGACTGATTCCCACAGGAGGAATCTGTCTCCTCGATTTTGTTTACTACCTACGTGTTGGTGTTCTAAAAGTAGGTTGAGAGGATTGGAAGATGAAGATAGTAGGAATGATTCTGGTTTACTGGTTTGTCAGTGTTAGTCTCATAATAATAATAATAAAGATGCATGCATACAGAAGAATTTCTTACAGTTTTTTTTTATTCCTTCGCGTACGACAATTGGATGCGGATAGTGGTATTTCAATTTTCTGTGGGAAGGAAGGTCACTTTTGAGTGCAGGCAGGTCTACTTTTACTTTCAAGCATTCTAGTCCAGATAAGATAGTAATATACGGGTGGGTATGAAAGAACGGGTTGGGCTTGTTGGCTTGCAAGGTCAAAATCACTATTGTCATACACAATTCTCAACTCATCTTCAACGAAATTGACTTTTACAAGGGATACTTTTAGATAAGTAGTATATATAATTCATATTGATTCGAAACTTTCGTCATTTGTCAATCCCGGTGTTAACATGACTTGTTCACCGGAAGAAAGTACATTTTTGTCAGCCATGCATTGGGCATGTCACGTTATTGTATTGAAGGTTTCTGTAGTGAAAGTCTAAGTCCACCTGATTTTGTTGTGAAGTAAGTTCAGCTCAGGTGAACGCTTACGACGATGAACAAAAACTTTACGTGCATGAAGTCCATGTAATCTAATGACTTCCTATCAATGTTTCAAACTTATCTGGATTTTACATACAAATACTGTCCCTTGTGAGCCAGGAGTGAAATTCCGGGCATGGAGGCATGCATCGTTCAATTGTTTTGACGCTTATATTTGATCTTGAGTAAATTGGACTGGCTTGCGTCGGCCCTTTTGTCGATTCAATTTTCTCAAATATTATTGGATTTCACTTCTTAAAAATGGAGCATTGTTATTTTGACTGTTCATGTTAATATTGACACTGAAGGCTATTGAGATTTGTCAGGTTACATGAGCCTTGTCAGTCATTTCGTTTTTGGCAAGTACACCTACGGATTGACCATGTTTTAACTAGTATGTTATATTAATGATGTTAGGATAATAATTACGTTATGACAAATAATTTATATAAGGGAGACGAGAGAAAGGGATGAAATTAATTGGACGATTCCATGTTTATCGTCAACTTGTTGCATGTTGATTTTAGGGTCTGAGAGAATTTTTAGTAAATTAGCTGTCTGAGTCTGACCTTCAAATTTAACGGGTCGTAAATAATTGATGAGCCAGAGTCGTACCTTACCGATGTAATGGTTCCCCGTGCGATTATTTCCGAAGGATCGTCGTAAATTTGATTGGTTGGGAATTACTAGGAACGTGCATCTTTATGAGTATACTCTTTGCCTTCGACGAATTCAAAATGTGACGGCCTCGGACTCGTTTTGTGGTTCGTTGGAGTTAAAATTTACAGTCGATTGTCCTAACAAAACTTTTTGCTCTTTCTCCAGGACGAGGATGACGAGGATGACGGTGACGAGGACAGCATTCTGGGTGACTCCGCTAAGGAATGCTTCTACGGTCATATTTGTCCTGAGGGAACGCAATCCACCCCAGTGACACCTTGCCGGAGACCGACGGGTAAATTATTATATTATATCATATGTTCAATATTGATTTTCTTCTACCTCATTTGATTCTTTAATTTTAGAACCGAGATTCGAGAATGGAGAGTTAAATCACGTCGATGCAAGAAGGCGACATTCAATTTGTAATCCAACTGTTAGAGATGATATTGGAACAACAATGATCACTTTTCCTTTTGAATATACTAACTCAGTAAATGTATTCAAATCACTCAATTGCCCCCGAGCGTCACCAATCCTTAGTCGTAGAAGAGCAAAATTATCCCATTCCGTTTCCAAGAGTTCGTTACAAGAAGAATTTTTCCAGTCAAATCATTGGCAAACAGCAATTGAATGTTTATCCCTCAACCTGGAAGAAGTGGTTCATATCCGAAATGTACTTACCAAAGCAGAATTAGAAAGTCTTCCTGTTGACTGCAGCTTGAAGGAGGACGTGGAAAAAAATAAAGTAAGTAATACTTTAATAGATTTTAAATACTAAAGTTTAATTACTTCGAAGTCATAATTCAAAGAATTTAATAAAATCAACACCCTTCGAGAATTTTTTAAAACAGAACAGTCCATTCCGCCTGACTTTCCCTTCGCTCACCCGCATCGCACCCAAACCATACAAACCTCTGTTTATAACGAGCCATTTTACTGATTTTACTTTTAAAGATTCTGGAATGGATAACATAGAATTGTGTTTAACAAGGCAGAGTAAAAATTTAATCAAATTTGCTTGCATGCGTACATGTGTGCGAATGTTTGGTTTGTTAATAAAGATTAATTCTCAGATGAGTTCATCTCGGCTGTTGAAATTTTGGTATCAATCATTGCTAGATTGTATAAATTGTTGAAAGGTGCAAGTAAGCATAGCTTGTAACGATGTAACCTTTCAAAACATACTTAACACTGAATCAGATGGAGTCAAAAGAGGTGGGAATTGAGTCGCGATCTCGAGGGTGTTGAATTATGAAGAGAATACCTTTAAAGGTCCATTACACTAATGGGTTTTCCTCATTCATCTTTCTTTCTTGTGTTTATAGGTGTGTTTTCTGTGCCTCAAGACCCGTTTCAGTCTAATCTTCGGGCCTTGGGGAAATGCGTGCAAATTATGCAAGGTAAATGGATCTAATCACAGTTGAAATTGGGTTATTTGCAAGTAGATGAGTTGTAGTCCACCTTTTTTTATTTCAAACCGGACATGTAAAGTAATGGTGGCAGGATTAATGGTTCAGAGACCGATTTGCAACACGAGTAATAGGTGGTAAATTCCCTGAACACATTTCATCTAAAACGGTTGGATCAATCAGAATGGAACTTAAATCGTGTTTGTTCGAATCGATTTCTTCGTCTATTTCTTCCTTGAAGTTAATTTCACCCAATTTGAATGACCACTGCGCTTTATCATTTTTCTCGCCGGTGATCCATGGATAGGTCTGGTAGTATGGACGGCCTTTATTAAAGTTATCCCTCAACTTAGTCACAATTGATTTGTGAGAAACTGGGTAGTCCTTAATATAGTTGTCCAGGAATGTTGATATTTGTAAGATTGGGACCCCAGTTGGTGAATTTTGATTCCGAATGGCCAGTGCGATCAAAATACCCTCAGACACAATTACTTGCCTTTAAATAAAAGAAATACTTCTAAGACAACCACTTTAAAACGTGTGATTATATGGGATAGGTTTACCGGGGTTTTGACTTTTGTCTTTCTTTTCCTGCTTCACTTCGACTTTTCGAGGTTGAAGGTTTTGGTTTCAGTGTTGGTAACTCGTTTTTCATACGTGAATAAAGGAAATTCAAACCGAAATTACCCCGTGTACCGAAACGAGTCATCCAATTATTCTCCAACACTGAAAATGAAACAAAATCATGGAATAGATTGTTTAAGGAATAGTACTTATTAATAATTTAAAAATACTTACTTCTCCTAGCAGCTACTCCACCTTTCTCCTCCTTGATCAAAGCGAATTTAAAGTAATCCGATGGCTTTTCATCTATTTTCAATTTATGTTGCTGGAAATGGTTGACAATATACTGGTTTTGGCATGGATTTGAGTTTTCTATAGTATGTTTGTGAGTCAGTATTCTATTATTGATATTCTCCGATTCTCCCACGTAAATCAGTCCTTTCATTGGGCAGTTCTCCTTCACACAGAATAATCCATACATTCCTTGTTTGAACGAATTGCATTGCAGGTGTTCCTTAAAAAAGTAGCTTTGTGTGATGTCACGGCGATTGATGATCACGGAGCCACTGAACACATGATCGCAGAGTCCACATAAATTTTCACCTTGACCGCATGGCCTATTGCATTTTCGATTTGGATCGGCATCCAGTGATGAGGATGTACAAGCAATCATTTGCTTCTGTACGACAATATCCGATAGTTTATTGATTTCCGATTGTAGATCCTTAATTTTCTTGA
Organism: Protaphorura quadriocellata; assembly: GCA_034698945.1. Classification (NCBI taxonomy): domain Eukaryota; kingdom Metazoa; phylum Arthropoda; class Collembola; order Poduromorpha; family Onychiuridae; genus Protaphorura; species Protaphorura quadriocellata. The sequence continues at coordinate 9,544 of JAQGCA010000547.1, forward strand.
ACTCCTCAAGAAATTCCAAGTCAACTGGAATTGAATTAAAAAGCAGAATGTAAATATTCGCTATTCCAAAAAGACACGTTAAATTTGCAAGTACATATTGACAAATTAAACCGGAATCAGAAAAGTGTAATAAATTACCAAACATTGAGTTATCAACAGTTTCGGAGTCATCCATATTTTCCGCAATATCACTTTCGTCAAAGTCCATTTTCTGCCTCTTTCCCAGCAGACCACCACAATCAATTTCATCCAAAGGAATTCCTTCCTCTGAATTTGACAGGGCAGATTCCTGAGCCACACTTCACTCTTATCGACATCCTCCAAATCACTCATTATGCCCACATTAAATTAGTATTTAAGACAATACGTCAAACACAACAAGTCAAATTCTATAAAAACAATTTATTAAACAGAATAATGTACAGTTAGGTGGCTAAACACACTGGGCTACTCCAGTGGATGCAACTGTCAGTAATGTGCTGCGTCGGTTTGTCGTATTTTTGTATTACGTGCAATCAAATGAATCCTAGTTTGAATAGGAATGCAGTACGTACGAAATAAAAACGACTCACTCATGAGATTTCGGGTATGTCGTATAAACGTTGGACTTAACTAATATATTTTTATTCTGATTTTGTAGAGAACAGTATGTGCCAAATGCTGCTCGAAGGTAATTTAAAACTAGCTTCCTAGCAGAGTGTCACAATTATCACACCGGAATGAGTACTAGTAAAGTCTTTCCAGGCAGTTTAAAGAATAGCCCATTTGATTAAAATTTGCCATTTTGAATTAAGGATAATTCCCCTCCGCCATATCAAACGTAGAATTCGATTCGGTTTGAATATGTGACATTTACGCGACACTACAGCCTGATACCACAAAAGTATGACATTATGAAATATAGATGAATAATTTTTTTATTAGATGAGGATTCCCACCGAGCACTTTGCACAAGTACCGGTCTCGTCATTAAGCCCCACTCTTTCCCCCCGCGAAGAAGAAAAAGAATTCGTTGGGTCAGTGAAAAGTCTCACACCTACCCCAAGTGCAAAAGAAAGTCTCACCCCAACCAATTCTGTTGTTAACGGAAGAAAAAATAGCGTTGGCAGTGCGCCCACGTCACCAAATATGTCAAGAAAATCCGGAGCTGACACAGACTCAGACAGTGGACAACGATCAATATCACCAGGGATCATTGACGAAGAGGAAAGGGATACTTTTGGTCAAGAACATGGACATGGTCCAAGGAGTTTACCAACAGTTACTTCTATATCCCTTGGGCTAATGGCTTTAAAAAGGTATGCGAAAACAATTCCCGGAATCCAATGTCGAAAATATCGATTGGCAAGATTAAACTTCGTTTTTATTTTTCACTTTATTTCATTCCCCAGGCGGAGCTTTGGGCGTGGCCAACAAGACAAGACTGACAAATTAAAAGGGTCTCTCATGGTTGTTTGCCATGATTGCAAAGCAATGGTATTACAAATTATACGTTCATCAGGGGCAAAGAAAGTTGGTGGAGTAAAGAGTAACATGAGACTTGAATTCGGTTTGGTTTAGTAAAATCTGGAATTTTAAACCCAATTCAAAAATCTGTTAAACCCTTCTTTCAACTAAATTCCTGTTTACCACTGTGAAAGGAAGGAAGGGTTGTTTTAGTTTAGATTTATCCAAACAGAGGCTCGTTAGCCCGATAGCTTTAATTGAATGGTGACTAACTAAATGTGAAAGTCTTGTACAAGTGTACATATTAAATGCAACTTAAAATCATATTAATTTCTGGTAAATGCTAAGACAAGTCCTCCTCACTTAGATATGTTAAAAGAAGGTGTTCAACGGACGGTCTCAACTTCAAAAATCATTGTCATCTGCCACTAGATTATTTTTAAGGCTCCCTCGGTCTGTGTGGTACAAAATTTAGAAATTCATGGAAAGGCAGACATTATTGTTCTTATTCTAATTAATTATAGTTTAGTCAACTTTCTTTCCACTTCCAATGTCATTCCATTAAACACAGACTAGCAGTTAAGTTAAACTGGGTTCACATAATGTACAAGAAGACCAACTTTCTTTCCTGTCGTCAGTCATCATTGTCATCTGCCATTATCCTCGTCACATTTCCAAGAATATTAACAACGGGAGATTCAACAGTGAATATTCTAAAACGCAAATAAATCACCGAGAAAGAATTTGTTTAAGGTGTAGGTACGAAAAACCTAATACAGTCGAATCTCTATAGTGCGATAGTTTTTTTGGTTACAATGATTCCTGAAATTTTGGCGCTAATCTGGAGAATCGATTATTACGATTTTCATTAAGTATTATGGAGGTTCAACTGATTACTTATCGTATGAAGCACAATGTCATTAACTTTATTTCCAATCCTGTGAACTTGTTGTGGGTAGGGCAAGCGAATCACTTCCCTTGTTGGACACAAATGAAAAAGTCAATTCGTAACTAATTGTACTTTTAGCCTGTATGGAAGTATTAGTTTAACTGGCCAGGATTTCAAAAGACCGTAGAATTACATTAGGTATAAGGAACGAGTCTAACTAAAAATGGGTTTGTTCCATTCCTAATGTAAAATGGATCAAGACAATATTAATACTCTAGTTCCAATCGAAAAGGAATGCTGCAATTGCAATCATGACGGACAGAGAAACTTATGAGATTCTTTCTTTTGGATTCCAAAATTTGTTTCGTTAATTTTTTAATTTGATGACACTTACTACTCTGAATGAGTGAGTGAATATGACTAACATAATATTGTCTTAATTTATCTCTGTAACTCTATAATCGCTGTACCTCATAATGGTATTTTCAGTGACTGATTGGTTGTCGTTTTGATTTGAATTGAATTTCAGGAATAGTGTGCACGCAAAATGTTTTCATTCATCAAACTAGTCATTTTTTTAAAAGGGAATAATTGCTTTTTGTAAACTAATATTTAATAATTATCATTGTTGTACATATTATTAATTAATCATACAGCTAAACTGATTGCCTCTTCGTTACAATTACAAATTATATTCTAGTACCTAACTAGTTGACTAAACATTAAATAGTAAGGTGTTGCAGCTAAGCTCTCAATGACGATTGTCTGAAATTCCTGCACCTATAACAGTTATATGCCGTTCCGTTCGGAGTTGTCCGTTAGGAATATTCGGCCTAAAAACCCGAAAAATTGAACCTCAGTGTAAGTATAACTGGTACATGGTGTGATTCTTTCGAACATTTGTTATTCTTAATGTGAAAAAGCTAAATGTTGGGTGTGTCTGAGAAAACATAGTTAATTTTGGGATGATGAGATTGATGACCAAAGTTACAAAAATTGTGAAAGTCTTAAGAGTGGAATCCTGAATATATTTAGTCTAATGTGAGCCGTGTGCCGACAGCGTCAGTGTTAATGTAATGTGAATGAAGTTTAATTTATCACCCAGTCCGTTTACTTTTAGAACAAATGAGGAAAGCAGTAAAGGAGTACCAGAACCCAGTCATTTATTTAGTTAAAAATAATCTTAACCATGTAATGTAAGCTTACTTAACCCTGACTACCTCTGGAAGCAATGTATCTACAAAACAAACCTGGATGAACTTATTTTTATGTCATAAACATATAAAACATACACAGGTCATTCCGTACGTCATACTTTAATATAAAGTAGTTCGACGGAGAGAACCATTGTACAGGCAACTTGATTATTTTCATTCCGTCAGAAATCACAAAAATCTAAACTGAACGAACCGTCAATAACATTTTCGTTAAAAACAGAAAATATTGTGTTTATTGCTTCAACGACTGATTGAAGGGCATTCGTCGAAAATATACTTGCAATGCAGAGTTCGTGCAACTTTTGGTTAGGCAGCATCCGGTTTCCTATAGTCAGTTTGCCCAGTGCCTAGGGACTTTGCACTTACAATTTTTTTTGAAGACTAGACTACGACACGGCACACGCCGCAAAATACTTCCAAGAATAGTGAAAGTACTGTTATGTTCACTTTTCCGTCAAAATTAGTGGGTGAAACACTACTTGGACTACTATTGCAGTTACTTCAGACTGAGTTTATTTTAGGTGATTCGAAACTTGCATTTAGGTAAGGACTCGACTCAGGAATAAGACGTTCTCCACTTCGGTTCAATTAACGATTTTATTCAACCTCGTTCCATTACTGGTAATTTCCTTGATAGTTTTTTTTAACATCACGTGTTCAAATTGAATTATTTTATGACAACATTCTATTACAACTAGTGCGCACACACTCTGGGCATGTAATGTACAGATTAATATTTTTAAAGTAACCAGGAGATGCACAAACTAACCCACAACTACTGTGTCATCATCTAGAAACTCGTACTCGGGTACTTCTAGGTTCAGTGGGGCGGGGCCTTTTCGAATTCGTCCGGACGCATCGTAATGAGACCCATGGCACGGGCAGTAGTATCCACCAAATTCGCCTAGAGTAAAATTATTGTTTTAAAGTCTCTTTTGTACATCAAATTTCGAACGAACTCTTCAGATAGTCAATTTCTCGAAGAATGACCACTCACCAGCATTAGCGATTGGTACGCATCCCAAATGTGTACAAACACCAATAACAACGAGCCACTGCGGATTCTTAACCCGGGCGGAGTCTGGCTCAGGATCCCGCAAAGAAGCCACATCGACTTTGTTTTCTGTGTCGATTTCTTCAGCAGATCTGCGCGGAAGATTACAAAGTTAATTCCGTGAGTTAAGAATGAACCATACAAAACCACATAATTCTTACCGGTGTCGGATAAAAAGAGGTTTTCCACGCCACTTGAAGGTAACGTTCTTGCCCTCTGGGATGTCTCCTAATTTGACCTCAATTTTTGCCAAGGCCAAAACATCAGCTGACGCACTCATACTGCTCACCAAAGTATTAATGACGGTCTTCGCCGAATACGCTCCAGTCACAACACCAGCTAAGGACCAATAGCAATACAAACTGTAAATTAATAATTAATTCTTACGCCACTAACCTATCACGATTAGTACTACAATCTTACAAGCTCAAACCAAGTTCACTGGCTTTGAATAGAAAGATCTTCATCTTGCTTACATTGTCAATTGTAACAAACTGATACATTTTCGAATGGGGAGTATTAAATATGACTGCGACATTAGGATTCAAAGTGACTCGTGATTGCTTAATAAAAATAAAACTTACATCCAACAATCAAATAGGTGAAGGAGTTTCGACTAGGACCACTCTCTCGGTTCCTGGATCTAGGATCTTGGACATCACTCCTTCTGTAATCTGAGAAATCCGGAACTCGAATATCTGTGTGAGCATATCGGACGACGGTAGTTGACAAGATGCCAGAGCTCGCACGCACTGCTCCACTCCTTGGGACTCCAAGACGAAGAGAATCGCCGTTAATCCGAGCCGGCGGAGGTTGAACGACTACGGGAATTGGGACAACGGCGGCTGGGCTCAGCGTAGGTTTCAAGTTGTTTACAATGCTGGAAGTCGCCTTCATGTACGGCGACATGTTGCTTCCCTTGGCCACAAAACTCAGCATTTTTGTTCTAAACCAATACATATACATCATTCCATTTTAAAAAGTTCAAGTCAGGTTTGTTATCTGTAATCTTTAAAAATGTATTCAACAAATCGGGCAAAGACAATCTAATTTTTGAGATATAAAAATAAATAAAGTTGTTGTTTTACTCTCTCCTCTCCAGTACAATAATAATTAGATTGATTATATGTATCTCACCGGCTCTACTCTTCAAGAAATCTCACGTTCAAGAAGAGTCTATTTCTGGAGATATATTTTCTTTACCAAAATATTATTTCACCACTGTCATTAGCCGACAAGAAGTGTACTCAACATTTTGGAATGAATTGTTTTAAATCAAGCAATTCCAAAAGGGTTTCTACAATTATACAGCGAAATAGAATAAAATAACTTCTGGTGAATCTGGTGCATGAAATATATACCCAATGAAGTCAGTTCACACAGGCATTTGTTGTACCCGTGGCCAAATTCAACCTAATTTGGTCAAGTGTAACAGTGTAAGTGCAAATGAATGTCTTATTGAATATTTCGTTACCGGACTGGAAAAACAACTTATATAAAATCGTGTCCTGCCTTAAAAATCAAAAATAGCGTATTATAAATTAGGGATGTACTGAATACTCAACAAAACTGGCCGTTGACCTATCGATGTCGAATATTCTAATATTCGGCATCAAATATTGCTTAACCTTACAACACCACCATAAAAATTTGATTACGGGGCACTCTGTCACATCTCCACACGAGCTGGAAAAGACATTGAAGTTGAATACTACTATACTAATACTAAGAAGAGTACTTGACCGGCAATCAGGAGATCCGGGTTCGATTCCCGGCAAAGGTAACAAACTTTTGACATATTTGGAATTTAGTATTTGTCCTTCCCAAAAAAGTTGAATACAATTTTTATGGCAATTGTATGCCATCAATTCTCTCCTCAAACACAAAAAAAACATAAATGATGATGTATTCTCCAACTCACGTCCCGCAACACTAATCACATCCAATATAGGGCTCAATATATATAATATCCAATATAGAATTTCAACGTACGTCTGGGCAGTCCTCGTCGGCAACGTGAAAATGCACTTTAAAAACCCGACTTTGTGCGAAACACTGCCGATTTGGAATTTATAGTATAAAAATTCTTTAAAAAAATACACCACTTCCGATACTGAACTAATCGACACAATTTTGTTCATATTTTACTACACCTAGTTTGAGGATTTCTCGGTCAGTCAGTGCTTTTAGAACATACTCGGAAAGAATTGTGGTCACCTTACCTTGGCGAAATTGAAGAGAAATCCGAGCACGTTTAAATGAGTTGGTTCCTCCGAGGCCAACGATGAGAGAGACGACGACGACCTCAAATTTAATTTTTCAGTTAAACCAATTCGGTGAATTCAATTGAACCTTGGCCTCTACAACCACAATTTCATTGCTGTTAAAATTTAAAAATTCGAGGGGTCCGTGATGGCACCGGAGACACGAGACAAAATTCTTGGCGTTCTTCCAGAATTCCTTCTTGCCGCGGATTTCAAATTCCCAATCTGAAGTAATTTGGGACCGCGTAGAAAGTAACTAGTCCGAGAACAAAACAAAAACAAAGGACAGCAATAATTTTAACAGTCAAAATTCGACAGTGACTTTCGTCATTTTGCTTTGATTTGACCAGTGTGACCACAGGATTGTTTCTACGGCGGGTCTCGGTGCTTTCGCGTTGGGCCAAAGTTAGGCTGATAAAAAAGTCACCTGTCCGATTTGATAGTTAGGTGGCACTCATTTGTTCAACAAGTATTGATAGTTAAAATTATAAGATCAGTACTTACAATTTCTAGAATGACCCATCCTGAAATGACCGGATTAACAACGAAACCGGAATTCGGGAAAGACAACGAAGATCACGGAGGTCAACGCAGCCGGGAATGAAATTCGATCGGACGAACAAGTTCTGCAAGGGTAAAGTCACTTTTATTTATTTACCACAATTATATGTCAAGACCAAAGCTGCTGAATCAATTCAATTACAAAATTAATTATAATTGTTATTTACTGGTTGGTTTCATGAAATACTTGGAATTATGTAAATTCTGATCGAAATGCATAAAGCATAACTGTCAGTGGACATTGGATGATCGAGCTTCTGGAACTATTCTAAAACAAATTATAATTTGATTGTATTCCGTGGGCAATGTTCGATGGAAAACGGAAACTGAATATGGATTTGGTTTAAAAGTGAATTAGTCCATAGTGGAATTGTTTGAGGAGTTGGCAAGTTAGCAAGAAAATGGAGCGACGAAACATGAAACCTTCACAGAAGAAGAAATTTCCTTTATTTAGAACTCTGCCTTCCAATTGAGGTTTGCCAAAAGACACAGAATACAGGCAACAGCCGACAAAACTTTTACAAAAAAGGCGTTCGGTTATAATATATTTATGGTTAACAAAAAGAAACTTGGATGTTATTATTGTTGTGTGGAAGAGTATGGTATTGTAATAGCTGGGAAGAACTCTTCAAGGCTGTTATAACCAGTTAGTTAGAACCACATCATCTCTCAATGATGTTGGAAGCGAAAACTTCTTGCGAAATTCTTCAAAGAATGTTGTTACTGTTCCGCGTGCTCCAACTAATAGTCCTATTACTTCGATATTGTTTTGTTGAGACTGTTTGCAATTGCCGATATTTATGTTGTGTGAGCTATGAAGTTAATGACTATATAATAAAACACGTATCCAAATCTAACCCAATATTGTTATTGATCGTCGGGATTTACATGAAGTCTTAAAGTTTTGTGTTTTGTATTTGTGTGTTTGTAGGTAACCGGTCCAATTATCAAGAGTGGTGACCTTGTAACTGTACACAATAAATAATGGAAAGAGAGAGCGAGTCATCACAGTCATCGGGAAGACGGCGGACAAGTAATGTCAGCGTTGCGCTTCACTCCCTCAAAGGAAGTACTATTACTGAGAGAAAGGTAGACTTCTGTATTCTGTTTTCGATTTTTCAGTCATTGCAAGTCTTAAATTCATTTTCTTGAACATTGGTTTTCGTTTATTAATTTCCAGCAAGGAGTTGACAGGTTGAATAGCATTTTGGATGATGACAATGAAGGTTTGAAAGAGATTGATAGAAACTCAATGTGTGCTCAGAATAACAATTTGATGACTTGGAATAGTCTCTTCACTGAAGTCGAAGCATTTTTCCAGAGAGTAAGAAATTCCATCACCTGCATTAGTTTATTAAGCTGAAGCTGGATATTCATATTAATAACTTTTTATAACTATAATTATATTTACTATATTACTTCTAACTTTTAGGAGACAGAAAAAATCCACACGCCTGGTTTAGATGCGAAGAGGATGGCTGCATTTAGTCTGATTCATAGAGTTATGAGTCGAGCTAATTTGAGTGAGATATTTGTTTTTTGCTTCTACAATTCACGCTTCGGACTGATTTTTACGCTGAGAAAATACGGTTTTTAATAAATTTATGTTTTAATCTTAAACTTTATGGTTTAGATCGTCCTCTTCTGGCAATGAAAAGAGTTTACGACTTTATAATTACAAAATTAGAGAACAAATTGTTCGTGAGTTGCTTCGGACACAGTCTGATTCAAATGCTACAATCGTTCTTCTCTGTCAAACTCTACACTTCTACGTTAAGTGGTGAAGGATGGTCGTGTAAGTCATACTCATGTCTGCATTTACTTTTTTCATTACAATGCACAAACATTTTCGTATTTCTGTACTGTAGCTATTATTTCGGTACTCATGAAATTGTACAAAAGAAAGCAGGACCACCCGATTTCTGATGTATTGATTTTGGAAAATCTAAACACGGCCATCTTTCATGGTTCAAATCATCCTATTGTGATTCCTCTACTGCGAACAGAGTGAGCATTTAAGCGTGTTTCTCTTCCAAAATAATATTTGCAACTGGCTGTATGTTCATTGTATGGCATTTCAATTTTCGAAAACAGGGTCGTCAATTTTTACAAGAGTATCAAAGAATTTCTGAGAATAAACGTACCACTGACACAAATCCTCAAGGGGGTTACGATTCTTTGTCAACAGGTATAAACATTTTGTCATTCTTCATTAATAGAAGAAAATTAGTATTTGATTTTATTTGCGCAATTGCTTTAGAATTTTCTTGAGTTCCGTGGAATACTCTGTAAACTCGGTGAACTTCTTATTCCAAAAATCCTTGCAAGCACAAACAGTACTACAAATGATGAGGACGAGGTAATTTTAACGTAATCCTTCTTTTCGTTTATATTCAAATTGATCAACTGAATTATTTTTTATAGGCTGCTATTATTGATTTCTTCCTGGTTCAATTGAAGCTTCACAATCCATGTGATGTCAGTTCATCATCTTGTGCGTACTATGCTGGGGATACTCGAAATTGGGAGTCGATTCTTGTATCCATTTACTCCTACAGTATTGAAACGATAGAAGACGCTGCTCGGAAGTCTGCTTTCATGAAGAACATCATTGTAGCACCAAACTTGCTCGAATTAGCTGCCAGGTGCACTAAACAGGTGTGTTTTTCACTATTAGTTTTGGAAAGGACTAATTCCTTTAATGCATCCGAAGTGAAAAGTGAAAGAAGCTTCGCGGCGATCTTCTCTTAAAAAATCTCTGTTATTTCCTGTGAACTCCGATTGTATCTCAAAATTTCGAAAATTCTTAGGATCTAGATAGTCCCCAACTATAAATTCCTTGAAATGTTTATTTACTCAAATTAGATTTCCAGTGATGCATTCAAAGCAGTTGACTTCGAGCTAGCCGAAGATTTACCACCGAGCAAGAAACACAAGGCTTACAAAACATTCGAATCAATCGTTTTAACTACAGCGCAAGATACGCCTTCGGATTCTCAGATTGTTTGGTACGAATGGAATCCGATGTGGTCGTCCACTATTACTGATCGAATTTAATAATAAAATTTCAATATTTCGAACAATTCTAGGTTGCAGTATATCACCGCTGTCCTGAACGCGTATCCTGATTTGGCTAAAACAGTATCCTCAGTCCAACCATTATTCCAATTGGGTTTGGCACTTCTTAGTTCCACCTTTGTTGTTCGTGAAGAGATTTATTCATTCTTCCGCTGTTTGCTTTACTGTGAGAAACATTTAGTGGTATCTAATGTTTTGAAGGAGAGATCTAGTTCATGGAATCATGTCTGGGATATTACTATCAAGTAAGTAAACCGTTCTCTTGTTATTGATTTCCATTTCGTTTCATTTTCTAGCATCATTTTATTCTTCCAGATCATTGTCTGTGAATCAAGTGAAACCAGAAGCATTGGAATTACTGAGAACGCTGCTGGTAGAAGTTCAGCCTCTCAACATTAATTCTTTGCTACTTCTTTTTGTAAACCACTCACTGCGTCTTAATGAGTCAAGTTTAAATATCCTCTCTGAATATTTGACACGCTGCTCTCTTCCACAATACATAAAAATATCTCCAACTGCAAGGCTTATTGAGAGTACGACGGAAGGTGTGTCGGGATTGGATGACCGGATTCAAGGACATGCCTGCCCTCGGATGGCTCTAATCAAGTGGCTAATTACAAACTCAACGTCTCTTGATTCTACATCTTCTCGTCATATGGAGATGTATCGGAAGATTTCTCTCATCCTTGCTTCTTTAATTATAAAGAGATGTCACATTTTGATTCAAGCGGACTATCCAAATTGGATGGAACACGCCTTCCAAATTACCACACCCCTTTTAATTGTTCACGAAGAGTACGAAGTAACTATTCTGAAAAGTTGCTTTGAAAGTGTGCCAAATAATAAGACTGAAATCCCACCACCAGTAGTAGGGGCAAAAATAAATATTGAAGATCGGGGAATGCTAACCATATTGCAAAATGTTGCACACAATTTATGGGAAACATTGAAAGAAGCTTATGACCAGTCCATTCAAAATACACCTAAAGCGGGTAAGTTATAAAGCAAATATTTGTGCCAGCTAAAACTATCCTAGTTTTTGTTTTATATTCAGGTGAACTCATGAAGTGGTTGTCTCAGCTGCAAGCAAAAACTGTACTCATATTGAATATAATTGATGCTCTGGAAAAGTACAACTTGACCAATTCTGACTCACTCGTATTCCGAAATAATATGGACAAACTATTTGACGAAGTGTTTACCCGCTATACAAACACAACTGTAAATTGTATGAAATTGAAGGATTATGAACGAAAAGTCGATCAAATTTATTCACTTGTACGAATATCGAGAAAAATGTTTGCTTCTAAACATTTATGTGAGAAGACTAAGAATGTATTGGCAAGCAAGTACCCTCAACAATTGCTAGTATTCCTCAAGAGAATTTACCGTTCAAGTCTACAGTATTTCGTGGAAAGTAAGTTATTGATAGTTTTAAGATTTTATGTACAAAGCTATCTCCATCATTGAAATTTTTACTAAGTCGAGTTAATGTTGACCAATTTAAATTCTAGAAAGCAAGATGGACTCTGCATATGCCGAATATGTCATGCCATTCATCTCGGATGATAGTAACAAGGACTCGTTCAAGTCATTTAGACAGTCATCGATGATGGAGTTAGACGAGGAAATCTTGACGGAATCACGCTACATTGAAGTCACATCATTGCAAGCACTTCTGTGTTTGGCGGAGTACGGACTGATTTGTGGTAAGTTTTTGTGTGATCAGTTTTAATAGCTCAACATCGCAAGCGTAAATAGTAAAGAACTGTTTTTTTAATTATTCTAATATTTTCTCAGTGAAGGAATGATTCGAATTGGCGTTGCTACTCTACCTGGAAATTGTTAATGTAATTCTGCTATTTTTTGATCTCTAGGTCATAAATCTGAAATTTTCCGTGAACTCTTAAATGATTTGACTCGAGAACCTGAACGAACAAAGGCAAAACCTTTCCAATTGACAAATCAATTCCACTTTGACCTGGTACGCCGGTCTATTTCATGAAACTATTAAACTTTAAACTGAATTGAATTTAATGTTTCAATTTATTTCAAGTGTTTCGAGGCTTTGAAAAGAACGTTTCTTGTCATTACCTCCGGTGATAAACTTCTGGATACGGTAGTTTTGGTGTTACAAATGATGTGTCGAGGGTTTTACTCCAATTCTGAATGTGCCAAACGCCTATGGGAACTTTTCGAAGGTATTGTATAACTTGATATAATAATAATTTACGCATATTCTCAAGCCTCAACTCATAATGTGTATGCTCTTAAAAGATTTGACGCCACTGGTCGCAACCGAAGCGGAAACGGAAAACCTACAAAGTAATAAGAGAAAATTTATGACCCTGGTCGGAACATTGACCAGCTATTTGAAGATTGCTGGTATTAAGTCTTCACAGGCAGCTTTTTCAATGTTATGCACACTTGCTAAGGTATTGTAGTTTATGTAAATTATGTTATTAGATAGATAGATTGTTTATTCAAGTGACAAAGATTTAATATCTGAAAGAAATGGTACCACATTTTTTTCAGATATTGTTCAGAGTTATAACTTTTAATGTTTATTAATTGCTTTCAGTGTGATCCTTACTTAACCTGGAGCTCGTACACCAGAAAAGCGGACGAGAACAGCACATGGGTTCTCCTTGAGCTTCACGAATATTTAAATAATCCAAGCAATCAATTCAAAATCCTGGCCACAGAGGCAATTTCGGCTGTATTTCGTTGTGAAGGACAGAGTCAGGCTTATTGCATTGTGGCTGGCGGGCAAGTGCAAGGAGAAGATCAAGTTGAGGTTTCAATTCACAAACTGAAGGAATATTATTTCAAAGTCTATGAAACTCTGAAGACACTGTATGACATTCCGGTACGTTTTCTTCTACCAATGTACTACAAAATGAGTTTCTATTCTTTTTTTTCTATTTTTCTACATTTTCTACATCACGTTTAATAATTTAGATTGGATTGGAAACTGATGAAATTACTGAGGAATCTGTGAACCGTACTTCACTTGTGCTATCCTGCTTGGCAAAGATTTTATTCGCATATCCATTGAATCAGAAAAAGGCATTGTTTTGCTTTATCCTTATTGTAAAACTGAAAGGGATTTCTCTTACCTTGGCAAATCGTGCACTTAATAATATTGATCCTGCGGCCACGAAAACAATGATTTGTCATGGTTCCTACATTTTGAAGAAGTGGGTGAAAAACAAATACTCGTTGGAGGTAATATTACTTTTTATTAACACTATGGTCAGGAATTTGCCTAATCATTCCGAATACATGTTTACTATTTCACTGTGATTTACATATACTAGCACTGATTCACATACTTACACTTGACAGGATTTTCCATACTTATTATTCGATTGCATAAATATCGACGAGTTTCTACTGAAGTTCAAACGAGAGATTACAGTTCGATACTTCGAAAACAACAACACTGAAGTGCTGCAAACGTTTGCTTTACAGCTAAACTTGGAGATGGTCTCTCTTTTACGGGTAATCCGTTTTATTTACTTATCCGTCATCATTATCTATACCACTTTTACTTGAAGTGTATTCTTGTTTAGGACTGTCACGGAACTCTCATGGGACGCTTGGCCCTCGGGCTTGCAGCTATTAAGAAAAATAAGTCTTTGGCAACTTCAAAACACCTAAAAACTGTCGACCAGTCTTACCAAAAACTCATTCAACTGCTGGGCGGAAAGAGTCAGGCTGATACGCTGCTACAAACATCTGTCGGTGACGTCGTACTTACAATGATCTCACTTTCAAATGATGCCAATATTTTAGTTAAGCTCGGATATCCTCTACTCCGACTTCCTAAGCCTGAACCACCAGCCTATGATGAAGAAGGGATTCAAGTTGGTCTTAAATATCTACAAGATATTAGTTCCTTCAAAAAAGTTAGCGTCATTGCTTACCTAATCCAAACCAGTCCCAAAAGTGTTTTCAATATTTTGATCACACTTATTATTCGAGTTCATGAGGCTCATGACCAGTTGGAAAAAGTTTGGCGACTTCATCATTTCTCTTTTTTTGTCAAACTTTTGATGAGTGAGCCTTCGAATGTATTCGAACTGGTTCGTATCTACATGAGTCAATTTGTTGTCCATTCCTACATGAGACTTTTGAGATCCGAGAGTGAAGTCGTTGTTCGAGCCATAATACATTTCCTCTCAGAATTTGTACAGGGGTTAATGACTTGTGCTATGCATGAAGAATTAATGGTGCACTACCGTCTTATCGTCAATCGTCTAATTTCTGGTAATCGTATTACCAGTATTGATGAGTTAACATTTAAATTACAAGTTAGAGTAATCATTCTTTTATCGTTTCTAGTTGTGCTGAAATATCCTAAATTGAGTGATTCTGTGGCTGTGCCGTTAAACTTCCTCCTAAAGACTTATGGAGTGATATTCGCAGACTGCATTGTCGCATTGGATCCATTCCCAACGAATTTGGAATTCTTTCGTGAATATCATGTTATTCAATCGCAGAAAAAGTACGGAACAAGAAAACATGAATGGAGTTTAGTTAAAGAGTTGAAGAATTGTTTGGATGAAGTTGGATCAGCAAATGGGATTTGTTCGAAAGAAAGATTACAATTTGTCAAAGAACTTTTGTCCACAAGAAAAGAGGAGTTTGAAGGGATGGTTAAAGAATTGGAGAGAAAGAAATTTTGGGATGAGTGCTCAGCAGATTTGATCCACAATTTGATTCAAATGCTTCTTCGAGTGATTGCTCATTCACATGATGAGGAGGTAATGACTGAACTTAAAAATTCTATCACAGATAGTATGGTCTGATTTTAATCAAATTGTGTAATATTGACAGGTGGTATTAGAGGCTTCAAGATGCTTGGGAGAGATTGGGCCGATCGATCTTGCCGTTCTTGTCTTACCTCCTTATGGAAATAAAACCAAATTGACAACAATGATTACAGCCATTTCTTCTATTGTTGAAACTGTGACTGCGTACCTGTGTAGTGATGATATTCAACTAGTTGTTTTAACGGCACAAGTTCTGGAATCACTATTTGAAGTGACAGAATGTGTTGAGTTTTTTAAGAAAGATATATGTACGGTGAATCCTCGTTTGGAATCCATATTGACACCCTTCATGGCTGTCAGCAACACAGTCAAAAGTCCGGTACGAATTAACGAACCATATCTCAGGAGTAGATTGAAACTTAGTGATATGAATGAGTTTGTGGACTACCAAACATGGATTATTCAATTGACTTGTGATCTCATTGGATGCATTCAACCTCCAAATTCTTTGGCTTGCCGACTTTTACCTTTGTGCAGAGTCAAAGTAATTGGTTATCTGTAAATTATCTAACATGAAATTGGTACTATGTAGTTAATTGATTGTCTTTTCAATTTCTATATTTAGGTTGACTTCTGTGAATATGTACTCTCCTTCATAATCTTTGTTGTTCTGTATGGAGGTCGAACAAATCCATTGGTCCGTAAACATGTGTCAACCTATTTTTTGACATTTTTTAGTAATTTCACTACTCAACATCAAAATAATAGCCAGGAATCGCGATGTGTCACGCCACCCTGTGGTACGGTGTTTCATACTGCATATTTTAGTTATGCACTCGGATTAATCTTTGACATAATAATGCAATTCATTTTAAGGAATGTAGTCATTCTGGACGGGTTCATATTAAATAGTGCATTTCATATTTTAGGTGAAACGGGAGTTCACCGAATTTCGATCTACATGAATAAACTCGCTCTTCGAAGTCTTATTCAAGTTGTCCAGTTCTTGCGACAGCATCTTGTCCCTCACGAATTTAAAGGGAATATCCCGTGAGTTAAAAATCACTGCTTGATACTTGTGTTGTGTTGTGTATATGATGAGCCTCCGCCTTGAAGAAAATCGAGGCTTGTATTTAATACTTTTTTTTAATTTTAGACTGACACCATGGGACAATAATTTTTGGCTAGATATTAGTTATTTGGATCTTGCAAAAGCAGCACAGTATTGCGGTGCATATCTGACTTCTATTCTTTATGCCGAGATTTACGCGTTTGAGTAAGTAGTTTTGTAGTTAATTAGATGTGATCTTTGTTCGTATTGACTTGATCTTGATCGTGCGAAATGTCAATGACTGGAAGTTATATTATTTTGACAAACTCAGATGCCTGGATGATCAGACCAAGCAAACATCAGCAGATGCAGAGGACCAGTATTCTCAGGAAACAACTCGTTATCCAAAAAATATAATTCAAGCGGCGGAGATAGAAAAATTATTACTGAAGGTAGTTGATGCAAATGTGATATGTGTTTACGCGCCAGTGAACTCAAAAAAACTCATGTTGAATAATTCCAGGCCTACACGAGTATTGGAGAATCTGACGCAGTTTACTCCTGTGGTTCGGCTCG
>JAQGCA010000548.1:0-26456 GCA_034698945.1 Protaphorura quadriocellata
TAGACGATGTTATACTTTTATGAAGGATGGCATATAATCTACACAAATATTCTTGGAAAAAAGGAATGTCTTGATTTGCAAATGTAATTTCACATAAGAGATCGCAAGCTAATAATTTCCCACGATGAAATTCGGCTGGTAATTCCAAAGCCTACGGTAGTGGTGGTAAAAAATTTTTTATTAACAACAACTTCAGCATTGCAAACAATCGAATCAAATCAAATCATTTCTATTAATTACTTGGAGGCACGAAGGTGCAAAAATTGTTTTTTTTGAGGAACCAATTCGGACGGTTTTGGCGTTGAAAGGTTGTCAAGGCTCACACCTTGGTTTTGGCGAATCTGGATGGTAAAATAATAAATTGTTAAGATCCTTTGAATTTCTATGTTAAAAAACTTCATTTTTTGAACCAACCATCTACTAGAGTGGTACTCGGGAATTTGGTAGGTGGTTACGAACCACCCTGCACAATAAAAATATACTATAACCTTGTGTAACGTGGTCCAAATCTCTGTGATAGTGATAACTTGGAAGAGGTGAGTGTGAGTTTTTGGATTTATAAATTCATTTACGTCACCCAAAATTCCTAGCATTCTTTTCCAAAGAATTGCAGCCACACTCGGAAGCCAACCTTTGACCTGACCTCCAGCGATCACGCCCCTCACCTCGACCTTCCCCGAATCGTATATATATCTATTGCAAAAATAAACAAATTAATTAAGAAAAAGGTAAAACAGTGAAAAATAGTCCATAATTTCATTCTTTTTAAATTACCAGAGCCATCCCCATCTCCGACAATGTTGGATCTATTTTCTAAACTTGCAGTTGAAGATGAAATTTCAGCCCAGTCAGCATGTGATATTTTATTGGTCTCAGGGGTCGTGGATTCATTGTGTCGAAAGGAATGGCTGGATCCTGAAGCGTATGAAATTAGTGGATGTAAATGTAAGGATGAAACTCATTTCTCTTCCAAGAATGGAGATTCTGACACTGCTGCTGATGCAGATTTGGTGGTAATAAAACGAGCTCGGACCAACACAGAACTGAGGGTATTATGTGAAAATAATTTGAATTCACTTTCTTTGATCACTCTCACTTTTACCTTTATTTGCATATAACGTTGTGAATTATTAGCATTATTAAGTGTGTACGGCATGGAGCCGTTAAATGGCGATAAGGGATACCACTTCTATAATTAACCTTCTCCAAATCCACACACTCTCACACCCAGGGCTGCAATATACTTCTGTGTCAACAAATTACAAAAACAATTCAGTGTGTTAATTTTGTTGGGGAAAAGTTGTGGTTTTGTCAGATTAAAACTGTTAATGGAAATGTTTTATTGTCGAATATGGATTCCCGAAATTTAAAGGGTTTCGAACCAGTCAATTCACAGGCTTTAAAGGCGTCAATTTCTTCAAATATGGACAATGTTTTCAAAAAATCGAAATGGAGAAAGTTTCCAGGCAAATTTTTTTGAGAAATTGTATACGCAGCGGAGTTCGAACTTGAAATGGAAAAATAATGGAAACTATGAAATGACCGAACAGCTATATAGATATGGTTACCTAGTCTCTCTCCTATGGTGACCTGACCTCTGACCTAGTGTGTTTCCATTTTCTTTAGAATCCAGAACTCTTTCAAGGAATAAACTTCTACCGTAAATCCCCGAACAGAAACCTGTCCCGAATAGTAACCCGGTCTCGAATACAAAATAAGTTGGCTACATTTTCTTTACGTTTCTCTGCTTGCTTCTTCAAACAGGTTATCAACAGGTAGACTCTAAATTGACCATTGCTGATAATATGAGGTCAATCCGAGTTATGACCACCTGATTTTCGCCATAGCTGTTAAGTTTCAGCTGTCAATGATCCTTCCGCCACGTCATCCCGAATAGACCGACGAATCTGAAAGGTCATCATTCACCAAGTTCGTTGACATCTGGTCACCGCATTGGTCATCACAATAAGCCGAAACTCAGTACAGACTCTCCCTGACCTCATGCTACGAAAGACTCAACACTAACACAATACTATGTATATGACATGACTGACCGACCCGACCTTAGCTGACGTAGAGGAATGTCGCTGTAAAAGGGAAGTTTCGTCATTTATCTTTCAAAAACTCCGACGGACAATTCTTCTGTACACGAATTTGTGAATTAATATTAGAAAATCCCAGGTCAATGCAGACAAGATTAATATAACCACCACTGATTTTATTGAAATCCCATTTGAACTCCGAATATTATAACATTAAAAAACTGAATCATGCTTAAGATCCTTAAATTACGTATACTTCTTTGTAAATAAGTTTAATAAATAAGTAAACATTGATATCACGAAGGACGCAAACATAATTCATTGGACAACACAACACCGGTAAAATTACGACACGGCGTCACAAAAACAGAACACGGTTTGTTTTTAAAAAAATTCAACAAATTAACAATTCGACGATTAACAAATAACAAGGCCAATACCAATACCTTCTACTTTAACCGTAATTAAATCCCTACAACACCAAAATGTACTAAACACTAATGTTCATAACTCGTGGGAGTAAAAAAACATTTAAGAAACACACGAATTACGAATGTCATTTTTCTGCCTGTTTTTTTGTGCTTCAACTTTTCTATGTCTTCCCGATTGACCAAATATTTGACATTTCTTTTTTCAAGACTTATCTTTCCGCTAACTAAACTAATTTAAGTTAACTGGCCAAGTATAATTAATAAATAAGTACCACACAGTATGAAATATCACAAAAACACCACTACATCTAGAACAGTAAATATTATGAGCTTAATTACCAGTTTAAAATACTTTTTGTAAAAAAATTCCATGCATAGAATTGTTTGTTTGTTTGTTTGTTTGCTAATACTATTGCTTTGCATTTGAGCTTACTGATGCAAGAGCACGAGCCACGGCTGGGCTACTTGGGGGTGTGTACAATTTAGGCCTCGAATTTGAGCCCAACTTTATTGAAAGTCTTTTGGGTGGAATGGGGGGTACTATTGGTAGTGGTGTTTGTGGAGCTGAGGTTGATTCCGATACTCCTAAATTTCTTTCTCTTCCTGCAAACGATCAAAAAGAAAAGTCAATTACAATAAATAATTTAAAAAAAGTCGGGAATTGATAATTTGTACTAATCCTGAACGATTAACCCTGGTTTCCACAATAAATTGTCTAATTGTCTACCGACCGATGTAAAATTCTTAACAAATTACCAAGATTTGGAGACAATGGAATTTCTTGATATGCCGAATTTGGAATTGGTCCACTTGTCATACGCCTCACTCCACCATTTCCACCAGACAAGGAAGAAATGGAATGATCAAGTAGGGCTGACGCTAATTGATTGGAATTGGCAGTAACAGTAGACACTGATCTTGTTGAAGAGGAAAAGCTAGTGGCTTCATGTAAAATCAAATGAAGAAATTCAGTCAGTAAAAAAACATTATGTTGTATTCAAAATTAATTAGATTTACCTGAAGCTCTATTAGCAACACCGGACTGGAACGGCACTGACGGCAGTAAAGGACAGAACACATTCGAAGCAAATTGTTCAAATGATGTCCGAGTTTTGTGTTTCTCAGTAATTGTACTCAAAGATTTAGCTCGTTCTTGGAAACTGTTATAAGTAAAATGTCAATATAACAGAATGTAATTTGTACATAAAAATATAATTCAAAATTGAATACTCACTGATGCTGGAAATACTGTAAAGATGATCTTTTCGCTCTCGAAGCATTGATTGCGGTTGCACGGATCAATGGGGCCAAGAAATCCCTTCCAACCACAGCTTCATTGTACAAGGGCCCGAAATAAGGAACCTAAATTAGTAAGAATATTATTCTGAATTCATAAAAATTTTAAGAAAAAAACACGAACCGTGTTAACCCGAGGGATCGAACACTAAGATTTTGAATGCTTCAAGCTAAAGTACCTAACATACTCTCGAATTCAATAAGGTATTTCTGAATTACCTCAGGTTTCCTTGTGATTTGAACTCTGAAAAGGCCAATCTGGAGTGGATAAATTACGATGAGGACGTCACAAAATTCTGTGGGTATAATGTCTCTCCGGTAGTCTCTGCTATGCTCGGACCACACGATATGAACTTCATCATTCCCCAGATGTCTTGTCTGAACAATTAAATTCAAATGTATTATTTTGAGGCATCAATTAAGTTATATAAATGTGATAAGGTTATCGACAGGACAGGACGGATAGTTAAAATTAAAGATACTGTTACAGTCATTCGAAATTTTTCAGTTCAATTTCGTGCTCCAGCTGTTGAACGAATTCTTGGTTCATAGGCCCGAACTCGATATGAACGAGGGGACTCTTTTCTGGAAAAGGTACTCTAGAGCCGCATCGGTCCAGATAATTAAGACGAGATTCTCGCCGCCCAAGAAACGAAGGAACACCCATCAGTACGAGAAATTGAAAAATGGACAGACCAGGAATTGAACCATGGACATGATGGATTCAAGTACGAGGCTCACTAAGCTACCGCGCCAGCTGGCAATACAGCTAGATAGTTGGGATATGTCTGATATATTCGACAAGTTTCGGATATTGGTCAGATTCAGATTATCTGCCTTGACAATTTTGTATCATATTAAATGCAGGGTGTCCACGAATAAGGGCACCGTTGTTTGATGATATTTTGGCTTAGTTACAAAAATTTACATTACAGGCAATGAGATTAAACCGCCCAACAACGAAAAGTACCCAAACAACTGTGCGCTTTTTCGTGGACACTCTGTATATCCGACTATCTTACCTTTTGTAGTAAACACTCTTCTGTGTTGGACGGCATTCTTGTGGACACGTGGAATATGACCTCTTGGAATGAAGTTGCGTAGTAAGGGGCTGTCTCTCCTGAACTTTTATTCTTTTGTAAACCTCCCATGAATCCCGTATGATTTTCAAGTTCCACTTCCCACCCTAAACCTAAAAATTTAAAAAAAAAATATTACATAAACGAAATCTCTTCCTATTCCTGAATTTTCAAATCAAATGTAATGTATATTGCAAACCTGCGACGAAATCTTCATACTCTTCACTTCCTCCCGTGTTGAATAATATTGACTGTTTGTCTTCTTGGCCGTGAGCCACGTAAATGACCGCAATTTTGTGAGCCTCACGACATTTCTTCAAAAAAAAACATTCAAAATTAAGATCAGGTTTCGAATAACACTGAAAATTGGGAAATTTAGTTTTCTACTGTACCTGAGCATCTAAATGCTTGAGTTGCCTCAGAAGTTTTTCATCTTTAACGAGTAAGTCAACAGTGGATCTCTTTTCCCAACCCGTCAATCCAAATTGACTGAAAAGTCTTCGACTCAAAAGGAAGCTCGAGGAACAAATACTACTCCTTGAAATTGCACCAAGTGAAACCATGTTGTCCTCACTTTCACTCCCATCATGTCCAGAGTCCGAAGCTAGTGATAACGGCTTCGCTCTCATTCTACAGAAAAATATTCGCCAGTTTTTATGATATATATTGTATACCACAACAGATAATCAATTCTTCGTCAAATAAAAACATTAAGAGTACACGCTTTGGATCTTAAGTTCACCACTGACCGTACAAACGAATATTTCGTTTTAAAATTTGAGAAATTATTTTTCGAATAAAATGATACGCTATGAATCCCGGGTTCCTTTCACGAAGCTTATGTGAAAATTTTAGAAAAATCTATTTGAGGATGTCGAAGATAAATCGACCCGTGTCGATAAGTCTCGATTTACAGCCCATGCCTATAACAAAGGGACTCTAATGAGATTTTTCGACACGGGTCGACTTATCTTCGACATCCTCAAATGGATTCTTCTAAAATTTTTACTAAAGCTTCGTGAAAGGAACCCGGGGTTCATAGCGTATAATTTTTTTCGGGAAATAATTTCTCGAATTTTAAAACAAAATATTCGTTTGTACGGTCAGTGTGAACTTAAGGTCCAAAGCGTGCACCCTTAATTATCTAAAAAAAACAAATAAGAATTTACGTAGGATCGAGGTCTATTTTCATCAAATACTCTATTTCAGTATTTCTCTGATTCACAACGGCTCCAACCACATCATCCTCATGTTCCTGCTTTACAGAGTGCGGTGGTCCCCATGGGGTAGTCAACGGCTCTCCGACTCTCAATAAACATTCAGGGCTGGTATGTCCGACGTACTGAAGCAACTGTAAATTTAAATAAATTTAGTATATAATTTTCTGGCCTACTTAAAATTTTATGAAAAAATATATTTATCTTACATCATCTAGATTGTCCAAATCCTCTGCGGAATCAGCGACAGTTGGAAGTATCCCAGTCGCTCTTCTGCGCAGTGTTAAACGTGGCCCCAATTGTGGTAGAAATATCCCAGTCATTGCTGACTGATAGAATAATTCCTCGGGGAAATTCTGAGGGATTGGAATGCAAGAGTCAACGTCATCTGCAACAATTTATAACTTATCAGTAAACAAAAAAAAAATGTAAAGTAAATTTGTAAAAAGAAATATTCGCTGTACAGCACGGTAATGCATCGTTGGGTTGTTTTTACAAGCGCAAATGGGTAAGTCCCATTTGAGGAAGGTACCCCTAGCAGTTGGGAGGAATCTCTTTGAAACAACTACAATACATCGACATTGCGTCAGGGCCAATAGAATCGTCTAGACAGTGAAACTATAAGGAACCACCTGTTCCCCAATACTACGACTACGGCGAATTCAAATTGGCAATTTTGAAATTTATTGTTCTTGTCCGAAGAACAGTATAATATGCGACTTACCGAACCCAGCAGAATTTGGCGGTGCAAAAAGATGAGTTGCATCCCAGGACGCTTTCCCACTCAAATCCCTTAGAATTATACGGACTTGTGTAGGTGATGTTTGGAATCCAGCGGTAACTCCTTCAGCTAAATTGTCTGGAGCAGGTAATTCTACCATTGTAAGCAGGGTATGGTTATCCAGGGCAAACATCTGAAAAGTTACAAAATAAACACATTTTCATTTTACTGTTCCATTCCGCTGTATAATAAAAGCTGGATTTTCTTCTGACCTTACATAGTAAGGAAATTGTCAAAATATGGTAAATAAAGCTGACCTGAACATTGGACAAAGCAAATATGTGGGAGCTAAGCTCATCAAGCTCTGAATTGACACCAGGTAAGTCATCATTCTCCGTAACGATAGAGCCACAACGAGCAGCTCCGCCCGCAATAGGAAAATGTCCCATTTGTGTCATCAAATGTGTCATCAACTATCAAAAACGAAATAGATCACACATTTGAAATAAGACACATTCAAAATTTTGGGAGTTAGTAATTAATATTAATGCAGGAAATTTCCTGGCTTACCGTGCGTGCAGCAAGTTTCACGACGTCATTCTCAGGTGACTCGGAAGTTGAAGGTGAACTGTTTGTACTATCAGGACGAATAAATATATTTTCTTTTCCGACGTGTCGAAAACTCTCAGAAGTCTGGAATATTATTAATTATTCGTAATATTATTCCCTTGATTCTCTTACATTCCGACCAGGCACTCGAATCAAATAACTAACCTGCAGGTCATCAATTGGAATGCTAGGTTCGAAGTCTTCAAGGCTTGGAAAAAGTGGCGTGCTTTCAGTGGGCGAGAGTCGGTAGCCTTTCGTCACCATAAGAAGAACCTGGAAGAACAATAGAAATTGTTGCAATTTTTTCGAATTTAAAAACATATTGTCTACTTGATACTTTTCTATATAATTTGAATAACACTGGATTAAAGTCGCCATTTTAAGCAATACTGACACTGAGGTTACGAATGAGAAAATGTATTCTTATTTTTCGCTGTTTTCTCAATATGAGTATGATGAAAAATTTAGGAAACGAGATGCCACATCGAAACCCGAAGAGATGAAATGTGTCATCGCTTCGTCCTCAACTCATAGATTTTGTTTTGAATTTGCAGAGCTCAGAGAATCAGTATCAAATAAATATTAGAAAAAACAAACCTCAAAAACGGAAGACAGGATTGAAGTTTTCTCATTTCCTGGAGCACAGGCAAGTAACGTAGTCATTGGAAGACGCATACACCATTCTCCTAATGTGAGCATCAGAGAAATAAAGAGTCTCCGCTCCATTTCCACTGGACGACCACTTGATTTCGACGCAGCGGATTTCAGTGGAAGAATCTGTTCCAGACTCCATTTTAAACCCTTGATTTAAATGAGACAATGAATTTTGATCCATTTTTTTAAAATCTTGAAAATTTTTATTAATGGCCGTCCAAAAACAATAGGCACCTCTGACGTCACAAAAATAACAAGTTGTTATCGCTGACATTTCTGTTGTTTAAACTCGGGGTTTTGCAAAAAATTATACAATCTCAACCCATCGAGTGGCCACCAACCAAACAAATGTAAAATACAACACCCTATCTGCAATTTCTTTGCAAATTCGCATGACAACGTTATGAGTGTCGATTTGTCGGTGACGTCAGAGATGCCTATTGTTTTTAGACGGACATTAATTCTTACCAGTACGATTTTGGCGCATAAAGCTGGAAAATAATTTGATATTTCGTCAGCAAAATCTACTAATAATAGTAGTAGGTCGGATGCGACGAGGGCTATGCTTCGGTTTACAACCTAAAAATACAAACAAACCGATTAAAAATATTGGAATTGAAGAAAGATTCTACATTACTCACTATATATCGAACTTTCAAAAAAACAGACAAAAATTGGAAAGTTCGGTAAAAGTAAAAACATTCTGTGATATTTAGGAACACCTTCGAGAACAAGATCACACTTGACATACGGATCACAAGTTCGATCCTATAGAAAGAGGTGGCTTACAAAAGTATTAAAAATTTTAATAACACTTACCTTCACTGATGCTAAAAGGATTGAAAATATATCGTTGATCCGATTTTTATAAGCTTGAGCTGGAACTTGTGAAGAAGGTCCAACTTGTCTAGTCTCAATCAATTGTTCGCAGAGATAAATTGTTAAACTTTGTAAAACAATGGCACGGGCTTGAGAAGTTTGCTCAACTTTGGCAAAACGAAGCAAGCACGCCATCACGATATCCTGAAAATCATTTGACAAATTATTGTGAATATTGGGCATGCATAGATTGAATGAGAACATTTTTGTATTCCATCATTATTCGTACTTTGGTGTCTTTTGAGGATATTTGTTGAAACTCTGGTACAGCTGGTTTTAAAACAGGAATATCCTTAAAAATATCTGCCACCGTCATTAGCCCTGCAAGAAGGGTTGCGGCTTCCATCCGGGGAGTCTAAACAAAATTAGAAGATTTTGTCAAAGATTGATAAACACACTTTAGTATGACAACTTTCGTACTGGGTAAGCTCATACTGCCTGAAAGTGAACAACATTGTGTACGCCAGATAGCGGTTCGACTGCAAAATTTTGCCTGCTTAGTCATGACGTAATTGGCACGCTGACATCATAGCTGGTGACATAAAAGGCAGAGTGCCTCTGTAATGCTAGTGTCACCACTCGCCAGTTTCGAATAAACTTGATTTTGTTTGTATGAAGAATATGAGTTTACAAAAAAGAAGTTGTCGATTCGATTATTTTTGCATCTGATTATGACTACAAGGAATTCATACCATAAAAAAAAACCTCTAAACAAATTCCCAAGTGTTACCCAAAAGAGGTGCATAGAATGTTAAGGGTTCCATACTACCCCTTTCTTATAACCCTTTCTTCAGAAGGGTTATAAATTCCAAAATAAACCATTGGTGAAAAGACAAAGCGTCCTTTCACCTCCTTCGCTTATTTTTTCAATATTACGAGCGTTTTCTTATTAGTACTGACTCCATTCGAACTATCATTGTAGCACAAGCTCAGTTTTGCGGGACAACGAGTTCAATTATTAGCCAAAAGAAAATTAAAGAAAATGAATACAAAAAATACAGAAACTTTTCAGAAGAAATTTAAAATCAACGAGTATGATATTGATCCCAATCAGAAATCTGTGAAGAACGAAGAGTTGGCTGGAACACAGTACGTTTCCTTGCGCGATTACAATTCGAGACTTGGCGTCATTAAGTAGAGACAAGTTAATTTAATTAACAGCTTATCATCTTAGGTAGTCTGTCTGGGTTAAATTCAATCTAGTGCACGCGTATTGCACATTGACCATTCCTGAAATATAAATATTATTTCTCTCATGCCCAGACGAAAAACGAGACCTAATTTCCGCTCCTTTTTTGGTTTACTCTGGCCATTCATTGACTTATTCACAAGTCTAGAGTCCAGTTGCTCAATATCTACGGAAGTACTAACTTGATCGTTCCACAGTTAAATTATTAATTGTCAGTTTTTTGAAAATTAGAAAATCTACTATGAGTACTAAGAATGATAGTTGTTTGACCAGAGTTACGCGTATTGTCAACATGTGAGTTTTCACCGACATATAAACTTAATTTTCGGTTTTACTCATTGTCCCATATTTGTAGGATTACAAAGGAGTACAATGAAGGTAAAGAGGCCTTCGATGCAACGCTAGGAGTTCTTCAAACAAAAAATGAAAAGCTTGAGTCAGAGAATACCCAGTTGAAGGTATGATTTTGAAATTCAAATTTGGAATTAACCCTATTCTAGATCGGGATTAAATTGTTTTGAAAATAAACCATTATTTGATATTTACCGAATTAAATTTTATAATTAGTAGTAATAGTGTTATGATTATTAACAGTTGGATTATCAGAATTTGAAGGAGACGTCTGAGACTAAGTTAAAATACTACAAGGGTTTGGTTGATATATACCAAGGAAGCGTGTCCATAAACGAACAGTTATCAGAAAAAGCTAAAGAAATTATCAAAGCTTTGCAAGATTTTGAGGCGATGGCAGCTTCAGCTTCGCAGAAAAATGCCAATCTTGTAAGAACATTTGAATTATTATATCATACACAAGAAAGATTAAGTGGTCCGATTTCACCCAATTTCAAAATATTGAAATTTCTTAATTAAATTCAAATTATCTTTATGCAATTTTCTAGGTAGGAATACCAAAGCCTTCCCCCAACATTCAAGCTGGCGGTCAACCGTCTACTGGTGACGGGGGGACTAACCACGGATAAATGCGGTTGAAGTTAAAATTACGGGTAAAACGGTTCTCGCTTCGTTCAAAATTAACCTCAAGGAAAATAAAAATAATTTGCTAAAACTATGAAAAAACGTTCATTACTTTCTATGCAACACTTATCCAACTTGTATGAACAGTATGAGTTTACCTAGTAAGAAATTAATGTCGATTTATTTTGCATTTGAGTATCCATGAAAAGTAGATTTGTTGTTACATAACTGAAAGATCATATTAAATCCCACTTACCGATTTAAGGTCATCACTTGTGAGGATAGAATGTGAGGCTTGAATTAAGTCCAAAAAAACGAGAGAAAATCCAGGCACCATTTTTGGAATGAATCTCAAACCGCATCTCCTCACTATAATATTCACTATCTCCTGCAGAAATAAAGGTCCACGAATTTAGATCAAAAGTATCCCAGTTCCATAAAAAAATCCTAAATGAATTTCATAATTACCTGATTACACGATGTTATACTTTTATGAAGGATGGCATAAAATCTACACAAATATTCTTGGAAAAAAGGAATGTCTTGATTTGCAAATGTAATTTCACATAAGAGATCGCAAGCTAATAATTTTCCACGATGAAATTCGGCTGGTAATTCCAAAGCCTAAGGTAGAGGTGGTTAATAAATTTTTATTAACATGAACATTCAGAAATTGAAACAATCAAATCAAATAAATTTTTACCTGGAGGCACCAAGGTGCAAAAATTGTTATTGGAGGAACCAATTCGGACGGTTTAGGCGTTGCAAGGTTGTCAAGGCTCACACCTTGGTTTTGGCGAATCTGGTAGGTGAATTTATAATAAATTGTTAAGATTCATCAAATTTTTTGGATGTTGCATAAAAATCTGATATACAATTCGTGAAAATGAAAGAAAATATTTGAATTCCGCATTAAATGCTCCACAAAATGTACACGTCATTTTTTAACCAACCTTGAACTACGGTAGTATCATCCGGGAATTGGGTAAATGGTTACGAACCACCCTGTACAACAAAATGACTAACCTTGTGTAACGTGGTCCAAATCTCAGTGATAACTTGGAAGAAGTGAGTGTGAGTTTTTGGATTTTTAAATTCATTCACATCACCCAAAATTCCTAGCATTCTTTTCCAAAGAATTGCAGCCACACTCGGAAGCCAACCTTTGACCTGACCTCCAGTGATCACGCCCCTCACCTCGACCTTCCCCGAATCGTATATATCTATTGCAAAAATAAACAAATTAATTAAGAAAAAGATCAAATTGTTAAAAATAGTTCATAATTTCATTTTTTTTAAAATTACCAGAGCCATCCCCATCTCCGACAATATTGGATGTATTTTCTAAACTTGCTGTTGAAGATGAAATTTCAGCCCAGTCTGCTTGAAGATTTGAATGTGGATTATTGAGACCTTCTCTGGGTATAACTTTCCGTAAGGAATCCATGGACCTTGACATTTTTCTAACTCGAACCATTCCATCAAAACTACCTTCAACTTTTAAAGCAGTTACTATCCCAGTTCCAGAATGACTTTTAGTGAGATGGTTCAAATTTCCTTCACTCAAACTTCTCTTCATTCCAGATTTTCGGTTTGGGAATGGAGTGTTTTGATGAAATACAATTGATTTCCTCTCAGAAGAAGTTCCACCTGAGCTGGAATTTCTTTTTCTTGGGAAAGTTGTTCCAGCTGGAATTTTTATTATAATATTTTACTTCAATTCATAACACAAAGATCCAGTATCGCGCATAAAACTCAAAGAACTCCGCATAGTCCTTGTGGCAAAAAATAGGTATATGAATTTGGCTAGATTTTGGACACGTAATAGCCATTGACCTCATGAACAACCTTTGTGAAGGTCATACCCCAAAAAGGTCAACCCTTCGGCCACTACAAGTACATGTGACAAACGCACGTAGTGACTGTAGTGACGTCATGGACGTATATGACCTCACACTACACAATGTATCTGGCCCACGTATTTCTAGCGACGAAATGGTTAGAGTTTTCGGAGTAGAACCTTCACAAAATCCAACGAACTACTTTTTACACTTTACACTGATTATACAATTAAAATACGTAATTTGTTAAAGTTATAACAAATTTTAAATTTTAAAAGCGATACATACCAACGGCATTCGTAGCAACTTGTTTGAATGTTTCCTTGCTGAATGTGCCAGACTGAAGTCCACGTTTCCTCTTTGTCTTTTGTTCCGATAATCTGTCCAAGGGAAGGTTAGCCAAATCTAAATTGTACACGTGCCGAGATAATACGCGGGTCAATGTTTCCATTGTTTTCTATAGGAAAAGTTCAAAATTCAAATTAGAAAAATAATGGCCGGTAATTTTTATATACTGTAATTAAATTACACTTACAGCCCATTCCGTAATCAAATCATCTGAAAAACTGAGTTTTGATAGCACCGATTGTAATTGATCCCAAAGTTCAACTGAAATTGGTACATTTAAGCTCGCTTTCACCCAACTCACGATCAGGGTCTGAAAGCCACAATTTTATTTACATCACAATTACAGACAAGGTCAGAACATTGATAACAGTTCATACTGCATTTCTTATGACACATCGACAATGTTTATGGCAATCACCTGGAATAAGGCTGAGGCTAATTTGTGACCCAAACTGTCTGGGTATTTTATTCCACAGTGTGGATGATTGTGATCCAAAACGGCTGAGGTTACATGAAGCATCACAACTAATAACTGTTCCCTGGAATTAAAAAAATTTACAATAATTAAGAAAATCACAAAATATTCAGATAAAAATTAAGCCAAAAAACTAACCATGTTTTAGAATCCATTCTAGTATTCATGACTGCATAGCGATAAATGTTCAAAACTCTTTTACAGACATCCACTTGTTCTTCGAGGAGTGCCATGGCGGCCTCATGTTTCGGAATTTGGAAGAGAAGGAAAACAGAGGCTGAATTACAAAAGAAAACTCGAAGGACTTTTTGGGCTCCAGCTCTGAGATGAGACAGATATTCTTCTCTATTATTATTAGCATTGAACCCAATAGCACCAATGTAGGAATCAGTTCGAAGTCGATTCTTCATATTAGTTGTATTTGACATCTTGGAATTCTCATCAGAATCAGAACTTCCATCTTGTTCAGGCTCTAACATAAAAACTGGAAGTTCAGGGACCTAATGATAATAATAATAAAATAATAGAAATAGAATACACGATAATCGTTTGCCTTAGAATGCGTGATATCTGAATTATCGAGAGAATAACCACCAGTGTTTTAATTCAAAGATGACCTCAATTTGACGTCGGAATTACTAAATAGGACGCTGCAAGATTAAATTAAGACTAAAACTTACGTTGATTTGAATCCAATCTTTGTAAACACAAATGACTCGTCGTATCGCAGCTGAATGGACAAAATTCATGAGTAACGCACGTCGGAATACTTCATGTAGAAGATTAATATTATCCCTTGTCCCAAGGATCACGTCTTTCGCAATCACATTAGCGTCCACATCACTATATGAATAAAATATCACGATTAAAAATCTAATCAAATTTCTAATCATTAATTGATGATGAACTTGGGCTCAGGATACCAGGAGTCCAAGTACTTCATTGACATAGCCAAAGACCGAATCAAATTTCTAATCATTAATTAAATAAATACACTATGAACTTACCTTGGAATACTAACGTAAGACGTAATAGAATCTCGATCAGACATGGAAGACGGAGGTGTTGTGGCTGAATTGATTTTCCCTTCTTCATAAAGAGCAACCGTTGTTTGATTCTTTTTTCTACGGATGGAAAATATTAGAAATAAAAGATTTCCTAACTTCGAAAGGATTAAAGAATCACTTACGTTGTTTGTTGGTAACAGTCCATCGACCGGTAAACAGAATGCGCGTAATTTGCAATCCATTTCACAAAAACTACTTGGCAAGTAAAAATTGGATTACTCGACATGTCCGCCGACTGTCTTGGTTCAGGTACATCTGGCAAAATAAACAAAGAAATCATTGGTTAAAATCTCTTTCTTTTTTCTGAACAACCTCTGTATAACGATTTCCCTTACAGTACATCTTTAATTACAAAAAAATTTCGTATTAATTGACATTTTTCGGTGAAACTTGGTGAAAAGTAATCTCGTATTTTTTATTGCTTTAGATTTCGCCTAGGAGGGTACCCTTGGCCCTAGTAATAGAAGTCTCCAGAAAACACATCTATTAAATAAGAACATTTAATTTTCGTTGGCCGTAAGACGTGGTGAAACATAACAGCTTACTATCGATATCGGTAGAGGTTGGGTTCTAAGTTGATCTGCATTTGGCCTAGAGAAGGTGGCTCTTGTCTGCCGGGAGGGATCGAACTTTCGAACTATCGATATTCATTCGTAATTAAATGGAGGTACTTCAAAAAAATAAACTACACTAACCTAGTATCGGTTTATAAATGTCAGTGACTTCATTTATTTTCTTGACATCGAATCCCGGGAATATCCTTGGGAGATAAAATTCCTTGAAACGTTCATAAAGGAAGTCAATGCTTTTTGCCCACATTTGTGCCCCATCATTCCAATGGATTTTCGGTGCTTGAGAAACCATAAAATCTAAGAGGCACTCGAGGAAATAAGAGCAAAGGTCTTCAGGTTGCTTCTCAGTGGAGGTGGCGGGGAGAACAGGCGTTATTTCTAGCGGTGAAATTCCCAACGGAGAATCCACGGGGGGTGGCCAATTTGACGGGGTTCCAAGTCCTGGGATTAATGCGGCGAACATCGAATGAACATAATCCGGGGCTGATGTCCCCAGGCACTGGTACCACATAAGGAAGAGTCTGCAGAAAATTTTCAGGTTTAACATTAATTCAACTATTAAAAATGTCGAGAAGAAATTGGGTCGATTCCTACCAGAAATGCTTAGTCATGACGTCAATGAGCACCTGACGTCATAACTGGTGACACGGGAGAGATAGGGTCTCCATATGTAGTTTAACCAGGTTCGAAATAACATAACTTGATTTTGCCATTATATTACCCTGAGATAATTCTGAGAAATTTAAGAATTGAATGACTTGGCGTTCGTTCTCGTTGATTTGACATTCCAAAATACATATTATACATTCTTTAACTTGAACTCTTGTTGAATTAAAACTACAAACTGAATTCATTTAAAAATTATTAAATGCAGTAAAAATTGGAAGTAAATTTGGGAAAGAAATATTAGAAATGGACCTGGTAGACTCCCGACGTAGTCGAATTGAATTAGCAGGGTGATTTAATTTTGCCATGAGCCGTGAGAAGGAATGAAGTTGCCATCTGCAATGTAGTAAATCTGGTAGAAGGACAATGATTTTCTCCAGCAAATGAAGCACACTCTCCAATTCTTCTCTCTGAGCCCGGTGAACTGTTAACCCAAATGACATAAGAATTAAACCAAAGTTTAAATACTTTAATACTGTGGCACGTGGCACGAGCACGACAAACGAGCGACAATGGAGCCTCCAGCTAGCAAGAATACCACTTTTTGGACGAATACCATGTCTAATCAAAAATGGACCGACCCAAGAGGTCGAAGCCACAGAATGTATCAAATCGTCACTACTTGGTCAACAGACCTAGTTATTCTTTAATTCCTATTCTGCAAATACAGACACTTGGTAGTTTTGTGGAGGTTAGTAAAAACGATTTGGATAAACTTACAAAAATGGGAATCAAAACTCGGATGGTAGAAAATTTGTACAAGGGACGTATTTAAGCACGAGACGACTGGCCAGCTCATGAAAGGGATTAGTTGGACTGACCCCGTTATCAGTAAAAAAAATTTCAAATGAACTTGTGCCCAGGACACTAATTTAACTTTCTCGATTAGGAATTCACATGAAAAAATGTGCCAATAAAGTTTATAGATTTTATTCTGAAGGAATTTTAAGTGTCAGATTTCTTATTTGTAATCAAATATTTTAATAACAATTTGTTAACTACAGCCCTTGCTTAAATAATTTCGCAAAGCAAAATAGAAGTTGAAGTGAAGTTTAAAGAAAGGTGAAGCTTAAATGTTAATTTTTAATTTTCTGAATTCTTGAGAGTTATTTTGCAAAATCAAACTACGTATATAATACACAAACTACATAAAAGCAATTTGAAATTGCGCTTATAAAATATTGAGAAAGAGGTTTACTAACGCACATGGAAAATATTCAAAGAATGAAATCAAATCTACGCATCTTAATTAAGCAGAAAAAGTACAATATAGAAGATCGTACAAGAAAGACAAAGACATACATGAAGCAGTTTAGTAATGAAGCACTCACCCAATGAAAATGGCAGCGTCTCAGACATAGTCTGAGACAACGAAGGACTTAAAAAACCTGTGAATTAATTAATACCAAACACCACCATCATTCCACCAGAACCAGAACCAGACAACAATAAATAAATTATTTAGAACCAAAGATAAACGGCAGCGAATTCAAATGAAACCCATGGGACGAATTTGGAAATACAAAAAATTCAATTCAGAACGCCACGATTATATAAAATTTAACTACATTCCAATTCATATTCGGCGCAACGATATTTCTATATATATAGATAAAAATATTTACCTAATTTTGCATACTATTCAAATTTTAGAGCAAAAAGTTAGCTGAAGAAAAATTTAGTATTGGCAAGCAACCAGACGAGATTTCCTTATAAAAAGACGATCGGACAATACGAAAGAGCAATTAATGTTTAAGAAACGCAAGCAAAAAAATTTGATTAGTACCTATACTTAAATTGAAGTAACTGAATGAAGACTTACCTCCACGATGTTTCAGTGACCCTTCGGCTGAAACAATTCCCTCGTAGACTAAATGATAAATATGTGAATAGTGAGTTGAGAACAAAGACTTTGCCTCTGGTCCGTCCACATTATCTGTACAAACGAATCAAAAACTTTTGTAAAATTGTTTACAATATTAATTTAAAAAATCATAATCAATTACCTAAAATCAGCTTCAAATGTTTGAGTCGAGTTGGAATGTCTTTCTTTAAGTCCAGTAATTTTTGTGTTGACTTTTTCACGTCAATCTGTGCTTTTTGTCGACTAAACATTTTGGCTGCGATTTACAGTAACCCGTCGTATTTCCGATTACGATACCAAATTAAATTCGTCAGTCTGATTTCGACTTAATTTCATATATTATTGACTTGCACTTGCACATGCACTTAAATTTCATTTTCTTGAGCCGCATTATCTTGTCTGTCGGTTGTCTGTTCTGTAATTAATAAAATAACACATTTAATAGTGCTATTTCTTCAAAACAACTGGGAAGTGCTACGGAGAAACCTTGATGGAAAGCAACACAATCTCTACGAAAATGTGTGACGATGTAGGATGTTTGACAGTACTTCATAATTTAAACCTCACTCACCTGTGAAAGACAATAACGAGGACTGCTCTTTTTAATTTTCTAAAATATATTGCAATACTCGTAATATTTCTAATGAAAAAAAAACGAAATTTTGAAAAACTAAAAAAATTTATGTTGATAGCTAAACTAAAAAAATTATCCGCACCGCAATAAGTTTTTAGTGACATGATTACCGTGCTGGTAAATCATTAATTAAAGCAGATTGCATAATTAGAATAAGTTCATAACACTGATTATTTCGAAAACAAAACACCACACATCCGAAAAACTGAAAAATTTCGCTCAACATATATGTATTTCAGTTCACCGATGCGATACTGGTGCTTATAAATCTCTAATTAAATTCTTTTGGTAACACTGAACATTTGTCTTAAAACAAAACGACATATATAAAAAAAAACGCAAAATTTAGACTGGTACTGGTAAATTGGTATTACCAATATTATCTCGCGCAATCAAATGACCCTCAACATGTTTTTCAGTGTCAGTGCTTAGTGTTGCTTATAAATGTCTAATTAAAATTCTCTTGGGAATAAATTTATGATTATACGACGTTAGTTGATCAGTGCTACTTTGTGTACTACCGAGTGGAGATGTATACTGGTTTTGTTACAAGATTCGAGCGTAGAATTACTTGAAGCATGTCCCTGAATAATAATTAAGTTTTTAACCGTTACAAAATCTAAACCTGATCTCAACACCTAGAACATAATACAGTGCACAAGCTCACCACAAAATCTGTCTGTCTTCCTAGTCCAAAAAGAACTGATGAATCACTGCTCATTTAAAGCATGCATGCGTAATATGGTTGAATTCACTAATTAATTATTCAATTGAAACTAATTATAAATAAACATTTTGTTTACTTAATGGTATTTACTTACATAAGGTATGGAATTTAATGACAGCTCTAAAATATTTTGAACGCAGCGCTTCAGATCGCTCCCTTGAGCAACACGTGGACGTGGCTCACCACCAAATCTCAAAAAGTCTCAAAAAGTGTGAATCACAAGATTTCGAATATTTTGGAATTCAATTCGAAATTTCGTAGTTTTAGTTTCAAATTAACATTTTTGGGAAGATTTTGGTGAGCAGTGCTTTTTGGTCAGGCCCAGTACAAAGGACGTGTGGATTTCTGTACATCGAAGATCAATTTCCAATTTCTTGGACAATGACGACATTCCATCTCCGCTTCAGTTACTAAAGTAAACCCATTAGTTACGAACTACTGATTAATTAATTAGTGAAGAATCATGGATTCGGCA
This sequence comes from Protaphorura quadriocellata, assembly GCA_034698945.1. Taxonomy (NCBI): domain Eukaryota; kingdom Metazoa; phylum Arthropoda; class Collembola; order Poduromorpha; family Onychiuridae; genus Protaphorura; species Protaphorura quadriocellata. The sequence continues at coordinate 19,762 of JAQGCA010000548.1, forward strand.
AGTGTGGGGTCATCTCGGGTCAATTCACCGTACATGATGGCCAGTGCTGGAAGCAGTAGGGGTACTGGTGCCCAATCTCCGTCATCGTCGATGACATTTTCTTATGGACCGTCATCTCTTCCGTCACCAGTTACACACAGGTAATTTACAAAAATATGGCAGTTACTGCCAAACCCGTCTCAGACGACCGCTCCCCAGGTCAATTTTCGGGTGACAAGAGAATGGTCGGGAGTCGCGGTCGCCTAAGACAGGTGATCGCTAGGACAGGTTGAATTAAATTATTTCTTTTGAAGATAATTTTCTAATGTTTTTTTTTTATTTTTAGAACCGGTTGTATGACCGCTGCCGCGAAGAGATACAAATTCCTTCGACGAATCTTCAAATTTCATCAAATGGATTTTCAGTTTGCGACTTGGCAAATGATTTACTTGTTTTTGTCACCGCAGAAAGTTTACCGTAATTTCCAGTACAGAAAACGTAAGAATTAGAATTCAGTGATTCTGTCACAAAAACTTATAATAAACAATTTTGTACTTGATTTATTAATTAAATTTTGACTTCTGTATTGTATTGCAGAGACAAAATCCCAATTCGCACGAGATGACCCAGCATTCTTGGTGTTACTTGGTGTATTTCTCCTAGGTAAATGAAAACAAATGAGCAGCAGTTAATCGTTTGGTTTCTGACACTGATTAATTTGATTTTATATTCTGTTTCTCTTAGTCTCCTCCGCTGGCTTTGGATTAGTGTTGAGTCTAAGCTTCATCAGATTCTTGTGGTTATTCGTTTACATCGTTGTCGTAGACTGTATCCTTGTTGGAGTCGCTATTGCCACCTTAGTGTGGTAAGTTGAACACTTCAGTTTTAGTTACTATAATGTATATGAATTCTACATAAAATAATAAAAATAAAATATAAATGATTTCTGCCAGGTTCGTGTGTAATAAATATTTACTGAAGCCGGGTGTGGTACGAGAGGGTCAAGTGGAGTGGGGTTATTGTTTCGACGTCCACCTGAATGCCTTGTTCCCACTTCTGGTACTCCTCCATGGAGTTGTCATCCTCTTGTATCATGGTAAGTTCTATCAGGCACATTTTTATTTTATTTCCACTTTCCACCGATTTTTTGTGTTGCGAGTAGAATTATTTATGCCCGTGGTGGCATTAATAAAATTACAAACAGCCTTTTCTGTGTTTCGCATTGGTGAAAGTTCGACCCATCGGGCAGACAATGTCTAATTTCGTGGTTGCTTTTATCAGAGATATTCCGATATTTTTTTCTACGACGGTGGATTTCTTTTGGTTCCTTCAACGTATTATATGGACGGTTTTTTTTTAAAGAAGCACAATGTTAATAACTCCGTTGTGGTATTGCAAACATAATCTTGCTTCAATTTTTTGGCCTATGGAAGGTACCCCAACCCCAAGTAGTTGGGAAAACATGTCTAAAGCAGACACCGTACATTGCCATTCCACTGGGTCGAACTCTCGCCTTAGAGAAGCAGCAACATATTAATTTAGGTGTTTAATGTATTTATTTTTTCTACTTTTTGTTAATTTTTAAGCTTGTTTTAATTTTCTAATTTCATTATATTTCAATGTATGAATTTCAGCGGTGATAGGCCGGGACTGGACAATTTCGACTGTATTGGGAAATACATTGTGGCTCATAGCGATTGGCTATTACATTTACATCACGTTTCTGGGCTACTCTTGTTTGCCTCAACTTCGCTCCACCCGAGTTTTTCTCTACCCCTTGACTCTGTTGGCATTCATTTATGTTTTGACGCTTCTGTTTGGATGGAATATTTCGACGACCCTCATCAATTTCTATTCGTTTCGAGTTCTGTGACTGTGATGTCCACTGATTATGTGAATATAAATTGTAAGAGAACCTATAATTACTGCATACATTAAATTATGTGTTTATAATGTATAAAACTGATTAATATCCGTGAAATAAATCAGGTGAAGTTATTAGAAAACTTGACATTTTATTACAGAATATAGTTTTCCGAACATAACAAAGTTTATCGAAGCAGAGGAAATAACTTTGGAAGGTTCAATGTTTAATTCAATGTAAATATTTTATTGTCCAGCTTATATTTGTGGGGGAGGTATGTGCGATTGCTTCGAAAGCTGCTATGGCTACAATTTCTTGGGACTTCGCCCTAGAAAAAGTATAAGAATTCTATGGCGGTGTTTACAATCTCAACTCAACTTGAATTGCTATTGCTTAGTAATCACCGACACATGGATTTAGAGCCCTAACACATATGCAGTTATGAGTTCAGTTTTGTTCAAGTCAAAATCTGTCAAAATTAAAAGTACCAGATTCAATTCAGAAATCTGAGCAAATAGTCTCAAGAACCTTTCGACATTTACGACTATTACGACCCAAAAATCAACATGACCTGGAGAGCATTTTTTTTGTTTAATTCATTCATAATTCTCAAATTCTCACATCAAATTAATTATGAGATATTAATTAATTTATTCAAAAACAGAAAATACTTTCAAAAAGATATAATAAGCTAGATTCAGCAGACCAGACGGTATGAAATATAACGTCCAGCAGTCTCCGACGATCGTATGATCTTCACCACCTGGTAATCAAACATTTGGATAAATAAACCTGGTTAACATTTACAATTTTTGGTATATCTGCTCAACAAAGTAATTTCTCGTTTCGTGCCTGTCCTCGTTGTAGACCAAAATACCGAGCCACTGGGTCAGAAGCTTGCATTCTGGGCAAGAAGTTTTCCTTCAGTTTACTTTTACAAAAGAAAAGTTAACATAGTAATATTTGAATTACGAATATTTTTGCATTAATTGTTAAAATTAAAAAAACGCATTTATTTCCAAAATCCTTCATAGAGTTAACACTTGGATCGAAAGCAGTGCGGTCCATATTTTGTATTAGTAACTGGCAATTACATCACTTGCACACGACAAACTAGATCTGACCTTGACCTTAGATATTTTAGTGACTCGAATCAACCAAAAATTAGTTTCTACATACCTGTCCACGTTTCAGTCCAAAATAACGGGCTACGGGGTCACCAACTTGGATTCTCATCAACTGATTTTCTTTCAACTTGCTAAAAAATCCAAACAACACAAGGCGGACAAAACAGGATTCAATTAGTACATAATTAGTGAAGTAGTGAATTTAACTCAACCAATGTTAACTGGTTATGAACAATAAAAACTGTTGGACTGACTATCTCTGAAGTAACTCCTGTTTCTCCTCTGGGATCATGACCACGTGTTCCGGGACCAACTCATGCTCCGTGATATTAATCAATAGTTCAGACTCTAGAAATTGCTCCAAAATGTACTTGGGCGCCATGTCCACCAAAGACTATTTGAAAAATTAATCAAAATTAAACAGGTTTATTTAAACAAAAATATTTAGGACATTATTAATTGTGTAATCACACTTACCTGTTTCGCACTCGGCGTCATTCCTTGTTGTACAATAATAACGGCCCGATGAATATTTTCCTCTTGCATTCGTTGACAGTAAGTCTTGATCGTTTTGATTCCAATTTTTGGCTCATCAGGGAAGAAAACAAACATTTGATCTAAAATGAAAAGACAAATCCAAATCGGTTTCATCCGTGTCACGAATTAACATAACTTAACCTACATCTACCATCATCAGTTTTCTAAACTCTGAGTTAACTAATAATAAAATGTGTAGACGAAATTACCCGTGGGGTCGTCATTGTGTGCAACAAGAACGATCAAATCAGAGCGGGCTGGATGGCGCTCGCTGTAAAGACAAAAACAACTGCTAAATTTACAGTTACTAATTAAAGTTAATACCCATTTAAATGACTTGTGCATTCCAATGCACTGTACCTTGGCTTATCTCCGAATTGTTCTTTGAATTGATCCATTGTCTGATCCAACTCGTCTTGAGTAACCAAATACCCTCTATCGTGGCAGAGCTAAATACAATTAAAAAATTATTCATTATTGATATACGACTGAGATTCACTTATCATTTTCCAATAAAATTGTGCATTTTTTTTTGAAGAATTGGTTAATCGAAAAAGGCCCCCTACCCTAATGTAGTAGTAGTAAGAAATAATAACCAGTGGGAAAAATACATTTACAACAGTGACTTAAATCCTTAAAATCATGTATTGGGAATGAACCCGCAGCACAGCAAAAAATACCGTGAGGGCTGTCAGTGGCAGCAGAACTGAATGAATTAATTACACTGGAATTAAAATTTTGGAAATTATCCCATAAGCCGTGCCATGCTGTTTTCCTCTTTACCTGCATGATAGTCTTTCGGACCCTCCACATTTTGTAAGTCTCAGCCTCATCGTCCATGATTTTACGGCTAAGATACAAACTTTATAAAATTGTCTCGGGGTGCCGCTGGCGGGGTCCAGGTCCGAGGTCAATGGAGGTCAACAAAAACGGATAACACAAATTTTATTTCTAATTTCTGAATAGCTTTTTTCGTTTTAGTTTGAAATTATGGTAGAATGGCGCGCCGGATTGATGGGAAAACAAGGATGTCTTTGTGATGTGACAGATAGGAGGCAGCACACACCTTATGGAAAAATGTACGCCGTTGGAATAGTTGGAAATCGTTGGGTTGTAGGCATTGTGATGTTGAACAACTTTTGTGAAAGACCTCCCCCCAAAAGTCTAACCGTTTGGCCGCTAAAAATACACTGTTCAGCATGTGCGATGGCGTGGAGTGAGCAATCTTCCTAAGACCAATAAGTAAGCAGTTAGGTCAATAATTTCTGAATACTATCTAAAGATGTTCCCAGCGCCAATAGTGTGTAATTTAGAACAAGAATTAGAATGCATGCAAATACGGGTTGACTAGTTTTCCAGTAAAACGTTTATTCACGCATAAGACTCATAGCAGATAATCACTTAAAAACGTAGATTCAAATATATTATATCAAGTAATGTATAAATAGTTATCTGCTGCTTGTGATGACTTCTAAAAATTTGGAAGTGTTTCATTAAATGTTGATTGTGTGCCCGAACTGTTGAATCCATGTCCCTTGCTGGCGGGAAAACCAAAAATGATAAGTGGAAGAGTCAATACAATAATGAGAAGACAACAAAGGAGACACAAGATCCTTTCGAAGAGGTGATTTTCATGTGGAATGTCACGACGTTTGGCCACACGCTGAAGTTCCTTAAGACGGAATTCCTAGGGGAAGAAAAAAATTAAAGTTTGATTAAGAATACAGGACCTTAACATAAAAACTTTGTTATATTTACGATGAAGAACGGATTGATCAAAATTGGAATTAGTATTGAATTCATGAACTTTAACCCTGGATTGAATATTTTCTTACAAGACAAGAGTTGTATTCATTTCGATCATCCCCGACTGCCCAGAGTGAATTAAACTCTTCGGCCGATGCATGTTCCAATTTCTTGATCCATTTTGGTGGAGATAAATCATATCCACCATTTGGGGCGTGAATCTTGTGTTGGTCATTACCAACCATTGCCCCAGACGTTGCTCCACATTATTACAAAGTTTGCAAACTCTTACAATTCTGCTATTAACGGAAATACTGAAAGTATTGAGACAAAGAAAGTCCAAGGAGGAGCCAGGATTTTGTGTCTTATTCATGAACGATTTGATCAGGACATCTTTGAGATAGACTCAGTCGTTGAGCTCACCAACCTCGACATACTCACAGCTATTCGTAACGCCAGTGGTGCCCGGCGGCGAGGAGTATTCGTCCCGGAGGTAAGTTGAAAAATAAATATTTACATGAAGTAAAAGTAAAATGTAATCTGGATAAGATTTCAAAATTTAGTAAAGCGTAAAGCTATCGTTATAAAAAAAAACTAATGGTCAGATTCAGATACAGGGTATGGCTTATTTATATTTTCGTCAGTAACCATTTCTGGAAAGCTATAGTGTTCGACTACCCTCTTTCGAGTTGATGTAATTAGTTCTCGCAGTAGATGGTGCATGGTAAATCTATTTGCAATTCAATCAATTAACGGCTAGGTAAAACCAAATCCAAGTTTTTTTGTCACTGCAATTATATCGCCTTGCTTTTCATACTTTTCAAAAGGGTTGGGTTTGGTTTTGGTTTTATCAAATTTTTTATTATTTCTAACTAAACCCCATTTTTTAATTTGAATTTTTTATCTTTTTTTATACATATGCAGATCACATTTGAAATGCTGGTGAAGGAACAAATTTTACGTCTCAAAGAACCCTCCCTGAGATGTGTTCAATTAGTTCATGACGAATTGCAGCGAATCAGCCAGGATAAGAATACTCACTATTATGAGATGATGAGATTCCCAAAAATGCACAAAAAACTCATAAATGGTGTGACTAAAATTCTTCAACGAAGGCTTCCGATAGCTTTTGAACTGGTTGGCAATTTGATTTCGCACCAGTTGGCGTACACAAATAAGCGGCACCCCGAATTTGTCCGCAACACCAGCGAATTTCTCCGTTCAAAGGAAGTTAAGGACCACCACTCTCGGGGTGATGATATCAAGCGTTTGTCAGACAGATTTAACGTAAAATTCGGTTGTTCGTGATAATTTAATTGCATTTTATGAAACAACTATATTATTATCCTAGGATTTGTTTCCAAAGTCTCCCAGTGTAAAAAATGGTGTTGCTAATCTGGATATTTACCCTGAATCTTTTGGAAGTAATGCTACAGAAGACA
>JAQGCA010000549.1:0-26456 GCA_034698945.1 Protaphorura quadriocellata
AGTTCTGGTAGTGAATTTATTTTATTAATCAATTTATAGAAGTCCTCCGAATGTACCCACCGGGGTCAAGAATAGAAAGGAAATGCACAAATGATTACCCGATTCCTGGAACGGATTCGAGAATACCCACATGAATACTGGTTGCTATATCTGTATACTCAATACATCACGATGAAAGCATTTAATCCGGATCCATACAGATTTGACCCGGAGAGATTTTCCAAGAAGGGAAAAGCTGAGCTAAGTCCATATTCCTACTTACCGTTCGGGCATGGGCCGAGGAATTGTATTGGTAAGCTTTTAATTAGGTATGGGCCGGACAGTGTTATCCGGCTGGATACGGCATGGTCCGGCTCCGGCCTGTCGCCGGATACCGAATATATACTGGATAATAAAGACTGTGCCTGTGGGGTGTCATTTTAAAGCTTGTAGCATAGGGATGCCGCTTTTGATTGATTGACAAATTTGAAGCTATATTGAAACATGACCAGCTATTCATTATCCGATGATTGTTGTCATCCCATGTTTTCCAGCTGTCGATGGCAACCCCACGCTGTAGATTGCACTTTTTGGTGCTGGTGCGTCATGGAATTGTCTTTTGTTAAAATCCCACTACTGGAATCATGGATACATAGAAACTCATCCAGTAAATTATTTTCATGCCCTATTTTGTAATAGGACTTTTTACTCTCTACCTGGGATTTTGCCATTACAGTTGGCTTATTAGCCCGTGGACGCCAGTCCTGAAAAGGGTTAATAAGATTGTCCTGTCCGTCCGTAACGCGCTCCTCTCTGCTGACACTTACCCAATTACATACGTAACGTTTAGGACGACTTCCGACCACTTTAGTGGAAGCGTTCTATCTTACACACATCTCAACAACTCTCTATCCCCTCTGAACCACACTCTGCACCTTCTCACCAACTTCCTACGTCCTCTCCAACACTCTCTACGACTTCTCAACCACTCTCTATGCAACTTCAGCCACTCTCTATACCTTCTCAACCACTCTATACTCTCTCAACCACTCTCTATACCCTTTCAACAACTCTCCGAACCCTCTAAACCACTCTCCAATACCACGGGCTCTCTATCCAGTCTCGACTGTTTATTAAAGATCGTAGTCCTCAAAATCCAACCTCCTTTTAAATGCCAGACTCTCTAATTCGGCCTTGTAATTCAGATATCGCATTTACGTTACAAGTAACTTGAAGCTATTTATTGAAAAATGATACAAAAAATGCGATCAATTTATCAATTGAAAATAGGGGTGTATTTGCAACTCTGAATAATTACGTAAAATTCAAATCAAAAAATAACTTCAAAATTAACATTGAAGTTGACGAAATAAATAACTATTTCAGTGATATTAGTACATCTGATCTTAGTATTAATCATCTTCCCACTAGGCATCCTGCTATCGTATTACCAAATGAAAAATTAAGATTACGCAAGGTATCTATGTTCGAATTCAAATTAGCCTGGAACTCAATAAAAAATAAGCATAGTGCTAGTGTAGATGTGCTTGGCTTATCCACGTTCATGCTCAAATTAAGTCTTGATTGCCCTAATGTCAGTGATGCATTATTAGTCTTAATTAATGATAGTATCATAAGTGGAATTGTACCTGATTCTCTCAAACTTTCTAAAGTCATACATATTCCAAAAGTTGATAATCCGAACACTCTGAGCCAGTTGCGACCTATATCATTACAATGCCTAATAGGCAAACTTTTGGTAAAATGTGTACATAGGCAATAAATTAAATTTGTTAGTAGGAACAACTTACTGTACAAGTCACAATTTGGGTTTCGAAGCAGACACTCGACTATGCATGCACAATTAGCCCTGACAGACCATCTACTTGGGGCAATTGATTCTGGGTTCATATTAATAGTTCTTGCACTTGACATTCAGAAAGCATTTGATAAAATGTCACGAGTAATCCTGCTTGAAAAGTTAAAATGGATGAATATTGACACTCATTGGTTTGAGTCTTTTTTTAATAATAGGGCTCAGTTTGTATCACACAATGGTATCAACTCTAAGATCAGATTCACCAATACTGGTGTTCCTCAAGGTAGCACTATTGGGCGTCTACTGTTTGTGCTCTTCATTAACGACCTGCCTTTATTTATTAAGAAGGGTCTCATCATACTATTCGCTGATGATACTACTATTGTCATTTCGGGTCCACCAGAACAAATTAGGCTATTACTTCTTAGTATTAAGGAAGTTTTCAATTGTGTATCATCTTGGATGCTGGATAATAAATCATCGCTTAACGTTGACAAAACCGAGTTATTAATTGTTGGACGTCCACATGTAGTTAAAGCTTTAGGGCCAATTTCCATTCAGTTGAATAATACAATTATTCAATCTGTTGAACCAAATACTTTACTCGGCCTGACAATCGATTCTAAACTTGAATGGACTTTTCATATTAATAGTACTACCAGAAAATGCAATTCTACACTGTGGTCGTTATATCCACTGCAAGATGTCTTAAGACTATCAAATAAAAATATTATAGTTAATGCCTTTATTTACTCCAAAATCAATTATATGTCCTTAATGCGGTCGTCGGCAGTTAAAGCTAACATTGAATGCATTGAGAGTATTATCGGAAGAGCTGGAAGATTTGTCTTAAACGTACCGAAATTTGATTCAATTAAGCAGCGTATAACTGGTGAACTTAAGTGGTTATTTCCTAATAATCTTTATAAATATGAAATGTTAAAAATGGTTCATTCCATAATCTATGGTTACTGTCCTGAGTTCTTCATTGATTATATCAATTTCGATAATGTTTGTACCAAGGTTACCCGTAACCGAACTTATGCTAGTATACAAGGTAATACTAAATCTAAAGCTGGTAGTCGAATCTTTAGGAATCTAGCCGGGAATACATGGCTAAGATTACCTGATTGTATTAAAAGTATCGCGAACATTTTTAACTTTAAGAAACATGTTAAAATGTATTTACTTGAACGACAGACTTGTGTTATAGATAATGAAAATTATAACGAATATGATGAAGTAATTGAATATGTATACCAATTGTTTTGTGTTTTGTGTTGAGTGAATACTTAAGTCCTTATTTTGTGTATTTGAATATTCCGACCCACTAATATTATTATTATACCTCAAGCGGTCTGTATTGATTCGATATTGATTATTGTGTAATGTGTCTAATAATTATTATCACTGATCCTGTTTTTTCCACTAATCTCAACCAACCCCGGGCAGCGCAACAACCTTACGAGGGTGCTTTTCCGTAATAAATAAATAAATTGACGGTAATATAACAAAATAGTTACCGGATTTCCCAAATTTTAAAGCAGCAAAGAATCGGAAACAGTCATAAAAATGTTGCGAGGCGGTTACCTATAAGGTATTCGCAAATAGACTAACAATTCTTTGTTCATTCTTTCTGTGTGGCGTAAAAAAAATTATGCTTCAGTCCACCTGATATTTATTCAGCATACTAGACGCAATGCCCATTTGAAAATGGACTGGGAAAGGTCACAACTAAGGCGTAATACCACTTGCTCCTCCTTACCACCATTAAGTTCATGTATAATTCCCCACCCCCAAATGGCGATTCCCCACGGGGTCACCACCCAGATACAAAGGTCAAGAGTCAGCTCAACTTGGTAATGGTTCACTTGATTCACTTCATCTCCCATTTGAAATGATTTACCACTTATCCCAATTTGTAGTCATTTACGATGGGAACAAAACCTCCTCCCCCCTCGCTTTGACATGGGTGTCATTGCCGCAGGTCAAAGATCAAGGATCGAATAAATTCGGGTAGTGGTTCAATTGAACCCTTTTTATCTCCCCATTTAAGTGATATATCACTTTCCTCACTTTGGAGCCATTTTGCACGGGGTCACGGGGTCATCGTCCCAGGTCAAGGGTCAAGAGTATGGTCAAATCGGGTCATGGTTCAGTTGAACGAATCCCCTTCACCCCCTTCAAAATGATATATCACTTGCCCCACTTTGCAGTCATTTCCCATGAGGTCATTACCTCAGTTCAAAGGTCAAGTGTCGGGTCAACTCTGGTCATGGTTCAATTGAACCTCTATCAACTCCCCGTTAAGTGATATATCACTTTCTGCACTTTGGAGCCATTTCCCACGGGGTCACGGCGTCATCGTCCAAGGCCAAGGGTCGGGTCAACTCGGGTCATGGTTCAATTGAACCCCCTTCACCTCCCCTTTGAAATGATATATTACTTGCCCCACTTCGCAGTCATTTCTTATGAGGTCATCGCCCCAGGTCAAAGGTCAAGGGTCAAAGGCTGCGCCAACTCGGGTCATGGTTCAATTGAACCCCCCTCATCTGCACTTTAAAATGATATATCACTTGCCCCACTTTGCAGCCATTTTCCATGAGGTCATCGCCCCAGGTCAAAGGTCAAATGTCGGGTCAACTCGGGTCTTGGTTCAACCCCTTTCATTTCCCCGTGAAAGTGATATATAACTTTCCGCACTTTGGAGCCATTTCTCACGGGGTCACGGGGTCATCGTCTAAGGTCAAATGGTCAAGGGTCGGGTCAACTCGGGTCATGGTTCAATTGAGCCCCTTTGACCTCCCCTTTAAAATGATATATTACTTGACCCACTTTGCAGTCATTTACTATGAGGTTATTGCCCTAGGTCAAAGGTCAAGGGTCGAGCAACTTAAATCTACAATTTTGTAGTATTAATAATCATTGTGACCCATCGTCATGTGTGATAACCTCATGAAGGTATTTGAGTTTAGTTATTGACCGTTCTGTAGTGTTTGGAACTGAACTGATACAAACTTGACCCTAACCTGACCTCAGAACTGGAAGAAGAAATTGAAATTCGACGTGCAATAAACCGAAAGATTCGCAACAAATTTGGGCGTAATGAATTAAAAATGACGACAACCACCGGTTTCTTGAAGGCAAAAGGGCGTACACCTATGTATATGCATGACCGTATCCGCCTTTGTCCCTGGAAAGCTAGAAGCAAAAAGTCAGACTTAATTTGAATTTCCCATCTAACTTTCCGTATTATCTTTTTGTATTAGTCCTTTTGCCACTACGCGGGCCTATTTTTTCGAATTTTTTGAATGCAAAAGGTCATTTTTGCTAAAATGTCGCTTACGCCCTTATGCTATTTTAGTAAAATCGATATCTGCCCTTATGCTATTTGAGTAAAATCGATATCTGTCCATATACTATTTGAGTGAAGTCGATATCCGCCCATATGCCATTTGAGTAAAGTCGATATCCGCCCTTGTGAAAGTTAAGCGACGATATGCTTGCCCCTTATTAGATTATGTTGCAAATAAATTTGATAGTAGTTAGAAAGTTCAAAAATTTTAATCAGCAGAGAGGACGCTGGCGGTGACAGCAGTTACAGAATGGATGCCCACTTGATTCAGTTTGTCTGATCAGAATGTATGTATTTGTTTCGTTCTTACAGTGAAATTTGAGAGAAGATTCAAACTTCTTCACTCCATAAATATTTCACCAATGCAATTTGCAAATAATTTCAAACACGTATTGTTTTCCCATGCACCAAATCCCATATTTTATTTTATTTCGTGAACTGTTGGACTTTCGAATTGAGGGCCAAGTGTTAAATCCTAATCCTACGCACGCTACGCACTATATTTTAACTAGAAACTACTTCCAATGTTGAAAATCATCTTGATTAGATTTAATTTACAATTAAAATTCCTTCGAATATTCAGCCATACTAATGTCCTTACTCTTTAAAGTAATAGCAAATTTTCTTTCCGTCCCCAACATCGCACCTTTTAAATACATTCTTCTTGCCTTTATGTATGCCGTCGGGTCCACACTTTTCAACTGCATCTTTTCTGAGGCATCCTTTGACCTGGAAGATGCAAAGAGAATGTTGTAGTACAAAACTACGCAAGAGGTACTACCAAAATTCAAATAAAGGTCAACTGGTAACCTAAATCTGAAATGTGGGTGGAGTGACATTCCATTCAAGATTTCTTATCACATAAGCTGCTCAATGGTACCGGTCTCAAATCTTTCCGAGAACATACGCCCCAACGTTCCTCTCGTCTCTCACATGTGATACGGAACACCAAAATCCCAATTACGAATTGACGTGGGGAAAATTAGCCGACTTTACCCTTCTAATTTATTCATTTGTTTCATCTCACCGCCTTGTTTTGATTATTGTCGTTTCCCCAAGTTGAAACATTAGATACACAGGTGCAAATATATCCGGTATCTACGTTGGTTTCTCTACTGCTAACCCAACAATAGGCAGACGAGTCAAGGCAGTATTTGCTAAGGCACTTCCCTTGAACTTGGTACCCCTCCGGATTGCCCGTATATTTCCCTTCAAAACAATTCTCTTTGTCCTCCTAGAATAAGAATCAAAACCAGAATCATGATATTCTGCCATCCTTTCTCTGAATTCTAATAAAAGTATATCTGTCTATCTTTTCAACGTTTATCAATATACCATTTCACTCAGCGTGTCCCAAACAAATATACGAAGTTTCAAAATATAATAATTTCAAAAATATTGACTACATATTGAAAGTAAAATTTTCTTTGGAAATTTCTCAAGGAATTTTTACAAATTTTACATTTTTCGATTATTGAACGGTAGGACTTGAAAATCTGGGAAGAAAATTTGTAGGATTCCGAAAGCAATTATAATATATTTACAAAGGGAAGCTTTTGACCCCTATTGAGTTGAGTGGCGTTGTCGTTTCCATCTCCGCCTGCCATGAACACCGTCAGACACATCATGATCCGGACAGCCAATGCACTGCGAATTGAAATCAATAAAGGCAAGGGTGACTTACACATATGTATTATATCCTTAGAAATTATTTTCAATTTGAATTTCAAATAGTTAATGGTTTGAATAAAAAAAAATTAATTCTGAAAAAAACTCTTGAAGAAAGGTAGTAGTCGTAATAGTTTTCTGTTAATGTCGGCCTCTACACACGTACGTGTCATAGTACGAACTACTCCAGAAATATGATTGAATCTTTCTTGAGATAAAGTCCTGATAAGGCAAAATAGGAAATGGGAACCACGCCAGGTCTCAGAAAAACCAGACAGCATAGGCGTCTAGGAGACAAAGGTTATCTAAAACTGACGGGGAATCCCAAACCAAAATAGGAAACAGGCGTCTGGAACTAGTACCAGCCAATCAGGATAGACGTTGCGAATGTTGTAGGTTCAGCCACTCAAAAGCAGTGTCGAATCTTAAAGTTACCAAATAGGGGAATAAGTTGGGAATGGAAATCCCCACCGATAAGTAAGCTAAGGCTTAACAAATGTTAAAACTAAGTCAATTATGAAAAAAGTACCTAACGTAGCTAGGAGCGGGTATATAAGGCCCCAGATCAAGTAGAGGGGGCATTCGGACCTAACTAAGATCCCGACTGAATCAGTTTTAAGAAGGGTTTACATGCCGTCACCGCGCTACTCTGTACATAATAAAAAGTAGATTAATAAAGTCAATACTCTCTACCACGATATCTTCCTTCTGACTCAGTCTCTCAGGTTATTTGACTCGTTAGATCACGACAGAGAAACGGTATTTCTATCAGCACGATAAGCTCTTAAGACTCTAAAACCCATCGCGTATATCGGTGACTCGTCCAAGAAGACTTAAGGAAAACCAGCACTGATAGTACGGAGAAACTACCAGAAGTGCTAAAAACTAATTCGGCCCCAAATATTCGTAGAGGTTACTCGGGTTGCCAAACTTTTAATTCCCAAGTATTTTTGTTCGACCGTCACGGTTGGTTACCCTATGAATTTTTGTAGCGGAATCGGTTTTTAGCACGTTTGTTCGTAGACCGTTTTCTCTGGTCGTCCTAATATTTACTTACAGTGAAACATTCATGTTCTCGGTCTCCAGTTTCACCGATTTAGTGGTTCATAAGTTGTGAATATTATTATTTGCGAAAGAAAACTTTTAGAAAGTATGACACACGTCTCTCCAGATTTATATTATACACGATCAAGCCCATTGTTCCGGTTGGTTCAAATTACTGAAACAATCGATTTCTTTGATAAATTTTCAACGCGTCAGAAATTTGAATGGAGGAATTGTTCCAGGTTCTTCACCCAAGCCTAAATCCACGTTAGGAATAAGAGAGTTGAGAGCGGTTGTGTAATAAAATAAAATTCGTAGACAGCCTTCATAATGTCAGTCATCTCTAATTCAATTCAATAATTTTAATTTTTCTTTCACGGAATACGTTGAAAGGGCGGACTATAACATTTTCTACACGCCGTCCACGTCCTGATTTTAAAAATAGATGTGCATAGTGGAGCTGAGGATCGGTGTATTTACTTGAGTAGTCGACGGTGTCAGCATTCGCGACGGACTCCAAAACATAATTGTGGGCTAGATCATCTGAATATTACAGATCCACGTTATTTAAGCCTCGAATCTCATAAAAACAATTAGCTATCAACTCTAAGGTTTGTAAAATTTCCGGGTATTGTGAGTTGAGAGTAAGATTGATATAGAATAGCATTAGGATTGATTAACGTAACGTAATAGGTTTCATCACGGCTGCGTGTGCAGTGTCGGTGAAGTGGGTATGACTGAGAATCATCAGTACCCATCCCTGCCAGGCTAGCCATAACGCTAGAGGCTTTAATCTTTTGTATCTTCTTTCCTATGTTATTCTATCGCAATCCTACTCTCACAGTATTTATGTTTTGCTGATGCATACGTGACTGATTACTATTTCTGACAAATCCAAATCCAGTATGTCCTGATTCATTAGGATGTTGTTAGAAAATGAATTTGAATTTGGAAGGCTATCCAATTTCATATCCAGAGCTTGCACATGACCAACAGAAATACAGTCGGGTAGCTTTACCTTTCATATACTACCTCCACTAACAATACAGGAGACTAAGGCTGGAAGTAATTCATTCAAGAAGTGTTAAACTGGGCTATGAAGCAAACCATATTACGATAAATGAAATATAATGTTGATTAATGAACTATTAGTATTTCGTTATAACGATAATTTCGAGTGTCGAGTTGATTTCCTATCCTCGCGGGGTGCAAATTCAATCAACTGGATATTCGGATTCGTTCTATTCTGTCTCAACTAGAATTAACCTGGTCAGCAATCTGGTGAATCATATACACGGGTGATTAGACGTTTTCGGACAGTTTCCGTTTGCCTGTATGTCGCGCTGCTTGAGAGATAAAATTATGAAGTATGACTGTGTCCTTGGACAAGTTGGACAAATGACAATTTTTACAGATTTGTAGCATTCAGCCATGACAGTCAAAATGGCCGTAGAAGTTGAAACACGAGTAAGAACTTTTTCCGGAGTAGGTTTGTTATTTCGGATGATCATATAAAGGTCAAAAGGTTACGGAATTGAATTACTTTTTGGTGGAGGGTCAAACAATGTCACCTGTATAAGAAACAACAGAAATTTGAGCGTCCCCGTAAATGGAGGACAAATACTATGTGTTTCAATTAGATGCTTATGGCACGGCGTGCAACGTTGAAGTGAAACGTTCCATTCTGGGCAAACTTACTCCCCTCCTTGGTGACAGAAGCGTTCAGTTACGAAGGTTGCACGTTAAATAGTAGGAACGTCCGGTTAAATTTGGATACTTAATAACCAAATAACCGTGCCACGTTCGGCAACATCAAAGTGATACGCTTAATTTTGGTTAACTCGCCCCAGTGACTGGTGACCAAAGCGGTTGAGCTTCGAAGGCCACGCCCTCCATAAAGGTAATATGCATTTCGGCTGGGACACGTATATTATCGTGTCACATCGTGCAATATCGAACTGAAACGATTCAGCCTGGGCAAACTTGCTCCCCTTCTCGGTGACAGAAGCGGTTCTGTTACGAAGGTTACACGTTAAATAGCAAGGACATCCGCTTAAGTTTGGACACCAAAATCACCAAATAACCGTGCTACGTTGTGGAACGTCGACGTGAAACGATTAATTCTGGGCAAATGCTACAAGCGGTTTAGCTACGAAGTTCAGCCGCTTAATAAATAGAATAAAAGGGATAGATATCTACATAACCAAATAACCGTGCCACGTTGTACAACGTCAATGTGGAACTCTTAATTCCGGTTAACTCGCTCCGGTGATTGGTGACTCGAGCGGTTGAGCTACGAAGGTCACCGGCTTAATAAAGGGAATATGTTTCATCGGGGACACGGAAATAATCGTGCCACGTCGTGCAACATTGAAGGAAACGTTTCAGTCTGGGCAAACTTGCTCCTCATCATGGTGACACAAGCGTAGGCATACCATACGTCCCGGTTTTTCCGGGATCGTCCCGGTTTTGGATACCTGTCCGGACGTCCCGAAAGTGTCCCGGTTTTGAAAAGATTGTCCCAGAAATCCCGGTAATTTTGCAAGCTCGGATAAAATGACTTTTTATAGCTCTTACCCCTATTTAATTTCTAAACCGCGAATGCGTCGAAACTTTGTTTGACAACTGCCACTCTCTATGCATGCACAGCCGAACCTAAAGCCCAAACCCATAAGCGAGGCTTATTCAAAAATTGCATTTTCTGCATTGTTTATCTCAAGCAACGTCTTCTAGTCTGTGAATCCAGTTGAGATACCGGCTTCACTCTAGTCGTTTAGTCTGGCAGTCTGAGTAACTGGTCACTGCTCAAATTTTCAGTCCAGCATAGTAGTCGGTTAATGTAAAAGTTAGCAATGCCCAAGCGAAAGTGCAAACTTAACGACGAATTAAGGAAAGATTTTCCGTAGGCTGTTTCAAAAAGTTACAAAGGTGATTCCGAAGTCCGGAGTTTATTGTAACATCTGTGATAGTGGATTCTGTATTGCCCACGGTGGGCGATCGGACTTAAAGGATCATATAAAAAGTCAAAAACATAAGAAGTGTGAACAAGCGTCCAGTTCTAGCAAGAAATTGCAAAATTTCTATTCAAAAGTGATTCCAGGTACCCATGAGTTGAATCCAGCTGGAAGTGAATTTTTATTCTCATATTATACAGTCAGACATAATCAAAGTTTTAAGTAGTAGCTAAGAAACTTTACGAACCAAAGTTCGCTTACGAAAGCAAAGGCAATTGCAACGCAGGTGCTCGCACCATTTGCACAAGTTGAGGTGAAAAAGAGAATTGGAGAAGACATCTTATGTTTCATTAACTGTGGACGCCTCAAATCATGGAAGTACGAAGCTCTATCCGGTTTTGGTTCGGTATTTCCTGAACACCAAAGGTGTACGTGTAAAATTGATCGATTTACATTCGATTCCCGGGGAAACTTCCGACATTTTGGTAGACCGTGTTAGTGCGTCAATTGAAGATAAAAGTTTGAGTACGAAAGTGGTATGCTTGTGCGCCGATAATACAAACACTAACTTTGGAGGAATTGATCGAAACGGAAAGAATAATCTGTTCTACAAGCTGAACAAGAAACTAAAGCAAACTCTATTTGGAACGGGATGTGCTGCAACATAGTCCATAACACCGCACAATGTGCAGCCGACCGACACATTACCAATCGACACAGAATCTATCCTGCAAAAAATTTACAATTTCTTTCACGTGTACACTATTCGCACAGAAGAACTGAAAGACTTATGCGAATTTGTTCAAGTTGGTTACAAACCACTTCTGGGTTCCAGCAAAACCCGCTGGCTATCGCTTGACACAGCAGATGAAAGACTTCTACACGTTTGTGACGCAGTGAGGTGGTACTTTTTGTCACAGAATAAACACCCGAAAGTGATTGCTGACTTCTTTAAAGACCCAAAAAGTGAACTGTATTTGTGGTTTTGTCACGCGCAATTACAATTATTTAATCGAGTCATCCTAAAATTAGAAAAACAGCAAATATGTGCGAATCGGGTCGGAAAGATTTTAAATGAATTGTTAGACCAATTGATGAATCAAAACACCGAAAAATTTACCGGATTGAAGACTAAAATGGTTTTGAGAAAACTGGAATCAGTTGGAGAAATAGACACAATTCATTGCTACACAGATGTCAAATTTTTCTATGAATCTATGATACAGGAATAGAGTATTTGAAAGTGGGTTAAACCGTTTAGTTTTCATTGGATTCTATTGGACAAAGTGCCTGAGTGGTCTGAGATTGAGAATCCGTTGCTTTTTTCATTACAAGCAAGAATTGAGAATGTGGATATTGATGAGAATCTATTAATTGATGAGTTTGCACATTTGAAGCAGTACTTAACAGAACAGAAGTTGAGCGAGTGGTAGAATTATGAGAAGAAGACATTTAAAGAAGTCGACAAAAGGTGGTCGGAGTTATTCTCATTTTGGGAATTGCATTTGCCTCATATTGAGTTTAAGAATATTTCTGGTCTGGTGCAATTTGCACTTTGCATACCCGGAACGAGTGCTTCTGCTGAACGGGTATTTTCAGTAATAAACCGTTTGTGGACAAAAGAAAAGTCACGTTACTTGGTAGAGAATGTAGAAGCCGTTCTAATTTTACGTGTCAACGTTGATGAAGACTGCGTGGAGTACAACAAAAAGTTAATACAGAACCCCGCACTATTAAAAAAAATCATTCAACGCAAAAATATAACTTGACACGAGCAGTGGAATCCCCAGATTAATATTGGTGAGAAACGTTTACAAATAAGCTGAAGGTCATTACGTTTCGCTAACTTGTAGTATCAGACTTGGTAATATGGCTAGACGAGGGAAAGAATGTTGGAAACCAATATGTAGCCTGCCTTTGTTGGACTATTACTGTAAATATTTTTCGTAGCTGACTTTTGTGTGAAACTAATGCCAAGAAATTACAAAAAAAATCCTTATTGGTTGTATATCCGCCTTCTGGCTAAAATAAATTCAGTGTAGATAAAATGAGATTTTTTGGGCGTCCCGATTTTTGATTTCGGAAAAATGGTAAGCCTACACAAGCGGTTCATTTAGGCAGGTGACACGCTAAATAAGAAGGGACTTCCGCTAAAGTTAAGATACCTAAATAACCGATTAACCATGCCACGTTGTACAATGTCGACGTGAAACGCTTAATTCCGGGTAACTCGCCCTAGTGATAGGTGACCAAAGTGGTTCAGCTACGAAGGCCACCCGCTTAATAAAGGGAATATGTGTGCGATACATGTTTTAATGGAAAGAATCAGTGAATCCATGGTCATTATATTTTCAAATATGTGTATATTAATATTTAAGAAAATTGAGTTGGGATGTATAGAATTCTGACCACGCACGCGTAACTGAATGTAATTATTGTTGTACAGCCTTTCCAACTCTCAAGGCTATCAGTTTTTAAAAAATCTGATTTACTGGATTAAGTCTACTGGATTTATAGAAAAATGCAGATTTCACTATTCGTTTTGGTGTAATGATAATAGTGGTGTGCGGATGAGAAGATGAGACCAAGAAAACCACAATTACAGAATGCACTACTTGCACACATACATATTGAATGTACTGCACGTGCCATTATGAGTACTATGTTTAAATAAAATCTGAAACTGACATGTGCATGTTTCTACTATAATCCAAGCCAATCAAATTCATTAATATTAGCCACTAATTGAAGCTAACCCTAGACAGGGTGGATCATGGTGGCAATTCGTTAATCTTAACTTCGAACTGGCAAGCCTAGAGGTCAACGGCGAGGTCTTAGGTCAGTCATTTGCAATTACACGCTATTTGGCAAGGCAATATGACCTGATCTGATCGATTGAACTCGAAGCTGTTAAATGCGATGAATACGTGGATGCCATAGTAGATCGCCATGTAAGTAAGTAATCATTTAATTAATTCATTAATTGAATTACCTGCTATGAAATATAAATTCTAATCTACAGATTGAAGTTCATTATTCAACGAGAATGGTCTAATGAAAAAAGAGACTCTGAAGAAGGATTTTGTTGAAAATCATGCCCCGAAATCCTACTCAAAATATGAAGAAATTTTGAAGAACAGAAATAGGGAATTCGTTTACGCTTTTGGCGAGGAAATATGACCGGGATGGATCGAGTGAACTCGAAGCAGGCAAATGTGACGAATATGTGGATGTCATAGGAGATCTTCTTGCAAGTAAATAATCAATTAATTCATTAATCTAAATTCACGTAATTAATTGAGATTTTAATTCCAGATTGGCGTAACTTTTTCATCGACACTAATGTGAAAGAGAGACTCGGAAGAACGATTTTAATTGTTAAAATTCATGCTCCAAAATGTTACTCGAAGTTGGAAAGAATTTTGATGAACGGGAATGGAGAATTCTTTGTCGGATCTAAGCTCAAGAGGCTAACTTGAAGCACTTCGTCAAATGGGTCACTTTGTTGATTTCTTTGATGTCAGTCTCAAAGTCGATATTTTGAGCGGTTATCCAATTTTCCAGTACTCAAACTATTCAAGGAAAATGTCTACAATATTCCAAATGTCAAGAACTGCGTTACCAATCGTCCTAAGACTTATTGTGGATAATTTCCAAACTCTTGAAACGTGTTTATATACTTTGGGAGTAATATTTTAAAAATTTGATTTAGTAATATTTTCAGAAAATTATGGACGCTACGAATTAAAACTTACTTTAATATATACAATTGAAATATGAGAAAGATAAAAAACATTTTCTCCCACTATTTTTATTTACTTACTGGATCTTAGAAAGACGTGGACAGCTTTTTCATTTTAACCTCATCACATAGACTTGTGGCATTTTGAATTAATGCCTGCGTAATATTCACCAAGCCATATTTGCCGAAACTATGGTGAAATAATCCAGCACGAAAGAAATTGTAAGCGGTATCATTGTGTCTGGGAAACCCCGTACAAATGTATGTATAAAATCCTATGTCGTGTCATGCACATCAGTCGGTGTCTGTTCTTATTTTATATGTAAACTATGTGCATATAGTCAATGTCAGTGTGAAGGATACACACTTCAGTCAGTCGTACAAACTATTATATGTACAGACTGTGCGAACTTGCACTGCCATTACATAACTATAGAATAAATTTAACCTGTGTTCATATGACCTGCTCGGGTCAAATGAACTCGAAGCTGCCAAATGTGATGAATACGTGGATGTCATAGTATATCGCCCTTTGCAAGTATATAATAATTATCAATTAATTCAACATACAGACATAATAATATACAGATTGGCGTTCATTTTTCATCGAGACTGATCTAGTGAGAGGAGAGACTCAAAAGAAGGATTTTATTGAAAATCATGCCCCGAAGCCGAAATCTTATTCCAAATTTGAAGAGGTCTTGAACCGCGGGAATGGAGCATTCCTTGTCGGATCTAAACTCACGTGGACTGACTTGACAATTGCTCACTTTGTTGAATTCTTTGACGCTACTTTCTTAGTCGATATTTTGAGCGGGGTTTCAGCACTCAAAAAAATTAAAGAAGGTGTCTAAAATATTCGAAATATCAGGAACTGGATTGCCAAACGTCCTAAGACTCCTTTGTGAATAATTTCCAAAAGTATTAAAAGGTATTAAAATACTTTTATTAAAATATTGAAAAAGGAAAATTATATCCAAGTAGCCAATATTTTTCAAAAGTCATATTCACTTCAAATTAATTCTAACTGTATAATAAGGATATAAAATATGAGTAAAACAGAACAAGTTCCTAATTTTTATTTGCCTCATCACCGGTTCATCTGTATAAGGTTAACACACCTCAGTGATCTAATAGTGTATCCCTAATAAGAAAATCAACTCACATACTATGTACGTTTGAATGCAAGAGTTAGCCCTCTAATGGAAAAACGAACAAGCGAGTAGTGAATAAGCTCGGTAGTGTAATAATAGTTGCAAAAAAAATGTCCATGATTCTAAATTGGGAGTAGATTATTTGTAATCCTATTTTACAGATTTCGACGATATTGTCAATCAAAAATTATCTTTATTTTCTGGAGGTGAAATTCCTTTGTGTATTTGTGTGAATTTTCATTGCGAGATCGAGTGTTTATAGAGCGTACAAGGGAGGCTCATCAGATGCACAGACGAATGGCATACTGATACGATCATAGAGTTATAAATTTCAGATTGTTTCTATGTTTTTTCTCCAATCTAGAGAGGACCTTGCCATGTAACTCCAGGTAACCCCTTTTTTGAAAGATGGAGTAAAATCGCGCGAAAATTCAAATACGATTTAAATATTTGGGGAAAGTTTTATTGACCCCTCCTATTTATTTTATCCCGTAACCAGTAGAAATTCTCAAAAAATATAAATAGGAGCCTAATTCTAAGAAATAAAACTCTCATTACAGTCATTTTTGCATGACATCGACGTAAATACAATGTTGACAAATACTCGAACTGACAAAATCAACAAGTGAGAAAAGTCGATAGGTCCGCTCTAGATAAGTAAGAAAAAAACTAGCTAAAATTCCTAACTCTACGGATACGATTGAGACGTTTAGTCAACAGACAGCTGTTATAATAAGATCGACCTTCGAAAGTCACAGAAATTATTACACACGTATGGCACAATATATACAAAATGTAACTGCACAACATTATAAATTCGATATGACATGCTTGCTTTGCCTAAATAATGTAATGTGCGACATTTGCAGTTTAATAATTTTATTTTAGTTATATTCTGGATGTTTTGGTCATTTTGGGCTGGAAATTAGTTAAACGCATGAGGCCCATTTCACAAATTGGAGTCGAAATAGTTCAATCGTCTGGTATACCACGGCATATATTGAACATAAAATAACGAGCATTCGGCAAGTATCCTTTGTTAGAGTGCGGGCAAATGGTTGAACTTGTACTTTTGCCTTTCAAATTATGTTATCGATAACATTTTATCTAATCTATATAGTCAGTGACAAGGTGCTTAAATAAGCATTCAAGTGGCGCATAATATTATGAGCACATTGCAAATAAACGAATCTTGCATGCATAGAAACCGCAACAATTTTCAACACTGCAATTAATTACTGTTTAACTGCATTTGACGTCGCATTTGGCAATTAATATAGTTGGATTTATTATAGGCCAATAATTCGAGTCCTCCGCCGGGAAGAGGTATACCTCGTTCGTAAGGATTTAGTCATTTGTGTAATTTCTTTTATATATTATATATTCTACCGATTCTAGTGTACTATTACTGAACTTGTCATCACAGAACGGGAAATGGTCTTAATCAAGATAATTCGGGCGATTAGATCACCTGTTTTCATTTTTGACTATAATTTGTGCTAATATATTCAGGATCCCACTAAATTTCGAAACGAGTATACTACGATTGACTGATCGTTATATTATAAATTTTCTTTTATGCAGCGATCATGGCGGAAGCGGTGAGCACGGCGAACATTGATGTCAAAAATTACCTACGGCTACACAGCCTATTTAACACAACTGTCAACGCATTCCTTCGAAAATGGTTTTCTAAGAACTGGCAAGATATCGCAAAGTCGGAATGGGAAGACAACACAGAGTGCAGAGTTCAATTTGTAGACGGTGTGGGACGTGAACTCTTCTCCAGTTCGAAGCCAATTCAGAAGAAGTACTTACAAACAGCAAGTATTAGCTTGTGGGATTTGCCATTATTGGCGGATGCTGCGAAGTGTATGGAGAGAAAGCTTGGACGACAGAAGAATAAACACTTTGATGGCTTAAAAGCGTTCCGAAACAAACTAGCACATTTAGGAAATATGGAAATAACAAATCATGAGTTTGAAAAATACTGGGGAGAGTTTTCAGCAATATTACTTTCCCTTGGAATGCCGCAAAGTGAGATTGACTCGGCGAAAACGGTTAACCTTCAAAATGAAATAGTTTCAAAATCGGAAGAGGTTGCGACCGAGACAAATCAACGAAATGCAGATGTCCTAATGGAGAAAGGCAATGCATTCTTTAGGGGGGAAAATTACCAAGCCGCGATAGTAGCCTACTCGGAGGCGATTTTAATTACCGGTCTTCCTTCAAATTATTCCGCCTCGCTTTACACAAATCGATCATTAACATTTCTAAAAATTGGAGACTTGCCAGCTGCAAAAGAAGACGCGAGAGGTGCAATCCACCTCCGACCTAATTGGTGGAAGGGGTATGCGCGTTCGAAAAGCCCTTCAATACCACGAAATAGTACTGGGATTTGAGCCAAATGCCGTCGACATTAAAGATGCTCGAGATTCCACTTTTGAGGACACGATTGAGCAAATGAAGGGAATGCAAGGATTACCATTAAGCGCCCCCGGGCTTGCGAAATCACAGAAGTTGAACTATGACATGGGTCTACCTATTGGCATTTGTGGGGAAGCTCACAATTACCTCCACGGAAGAGGAGTCACCCAAAACTACAAAACTGCTGCAACACTTTTCGCAAAAGCTGCTGGTAAAGAGAGCGCAGAAGGTCTCTATAACCTGGCTGTTCTAACAAGAGAAGGAAGGGGTGTAACCAGGAGTGTTTTTGAAGCCACACGTGCACACGAATGATGTTTGAGGCAGCCGGCCAGGAGCCATTTGACGAATTACTACCTGGGTCAGGAATTAAGGCACCTAATATTGGTGTCATGGAGTCACAACACTCTTTCATGAGAACGGAGTGGGAATGGAAGTGAATTATACCAAAGCGATTGAATGCTACGAGAAAGCACTAGTGAATGGCAGTGGAAATTCTGGAAACAACATGGCGTTCATGTATTTAGAGGGTAGAGGTGTTTCAGTTAACATCGAAAAAGGTTTTCAGTTTTGGAAGGTCGCAGCATTAAAAGGTTGCATTAGAGCCATGGAGAACTTGGCCTTAAGTTATACCGTTTCAAATTTGGAAGAACCTCAAAAATGGTTCACCGTAGCCGTTGAGAAAGGGAGTAAGACCTTACCACTCAGGAGACAAGAGTTTCTGATTGATACGTTACCTTTAAAAGAATTTAATAGCGAAGAATTTCTTGAAGATGTGATGGATGTGTTAATGAATGGTCATATGAAACGTTTCGCGCGGCCAAGCAAACACAGCTTTGCAAACCTTTCGAAAATGATGGCAGATAGTTTTACAACTTCAACTCTACAACCCAAAGGCGATTACCGAATGCAAATAATCTTGGAACACCGCAAAGGCATAAAATTGATGAAATCGGGAACAGAAGTGACATACTCTGCAAATCCAGCCAAGTTTGTACCAAATGCAGCTGCGGATCTGATTGGGTTAAAACCCATTCATTTCAGAGATATGAAAGATCAGAGTGAGGACCACGTTTTTGAAGGTCAGTTAATCAATCGAGTGAACAATAGGTTTGTTTCATTTGTACCTTGCATTTCAACGGTGCCAGATAGTACAGGGTGACTAATATGTATTGTCTTTCCCCTGCAGCAGTAACCACAATAGGCACAGCTCCCACTTTTTCTGAAAATACCCGGAATTGAAATTTTGAGACAAAATCGACTTGCTTAAAAAATGTAAAACCATTTCTCAAACTTTTCAGAAAGCACTTGGGAATGGAGTGGAGAAGTTCATTTTTGAATTATTGAAATTTCCAGGCTGTTTAGACAGACAATCGTGAAAGAACGGTGAAAACCCATTTTAGTTTATTTCAAAGCGTGCCCGACAGCGGTTTTTATTTTTTTTAGAATTAGCTACCGCAATTTAAATATTTGAGCTGATCATTCCAGCGATATATGGGTGTGCCTGTGCGTATTCTGGTTACTCCGTTAGGGGGGGGGCAATACTTATTAGTCACCCAATACTTGAATATATTTGGCGCGACTCGGCTTACGAGTCAACCCAAATTGAATTAAAAAGATCACGTGCTCCGTTGTACTTCGCATTTGATCGATATTACTTATTACATAGCATTATTTGTGTGTCTTTCTGTACTTTCCGAAGTCAGATAGTTGAAACCTACTAAGCGAAATAGACTGAGATTATTGGGCCACCGTGTACTGTATGATGTTAACTTTTCATTATTTTTTGCTGTTAGGATTCGCAATCAGGCTCGTAATTGTGGAAGATGCAATTCTGGGAAGACCATCTATTCCTCTCATTGGTCAAGATGAAAATGGGGATATTCAGCGAATATTTGTGTACAACTACCCACAGAATAAGGAGACCCAATCATCGCTGGGTTACGGATGCCGAATTACAATTATCAACCCGTATTTCCGAATCGCACTGGATCATAAACCAGCTATTCGTGTGGACGAACCCTCCCTTCTATTTGCCAATCCGAAATTAAGGGATGAAAATCGTTGTCGTTATTGCGGACAGGATAACGGCACAATACCATGTCGGAAGTGCAGAAGAGTATTTTATTGTTCCAAACTCTGTCTGAAGAAAGATTTGGAAGATTTACAACATTCCCTCGTCTGTTTCAAACGCATCTGAATGATGATGGTATTCTAAATATACATATATGTTACGGTAAACCATTGAATCAGCGCACAAACTCTAAATGTTCAACCTCTATTAATATCAATATTTTATAGTGCGTCCCAAATGAATATGCCGGGTTTCAAAAATATGCGGTTTCCAAATATGTATCAAATTTTAAAAGGACTTGTTTTGTTTTTTTAAATTTTCGATTAGTGAATGATAGTCTCTGTATAGCGGTCTTTCTTATATTTGCACTCCCAGAACCAAATAAGGCTATTTGAATAGAACACTTCAAGGTTACGAGTAAGAAACTGAATTCCACACAACTAACTGTTCGTCAACATTTTTTTCAAATCTCTCGGATATCTAAAAAAATCAATTCCGAAACCTTGTTTTTCAAAATTTAGTGATTCTCAAAAACAAAAATTCAAATTCAAAATTTTTTAAAATTTTCAAAATCTTAGATCTTTTTTCCCTCGAGATTTTGAAAATCTAAGCGATTCGTAATTTAAAAAAATCAAGGCCTTTCAATCCATAGTTTTTTTTTTAAATATGATCTATATTTAGGAAATACAAATTTTTGAAACCCGGTGTATTCATTTGGGACACCCTGTAAACAATGTTAATCAATCAAAAGTAACCTACTAATTATGAAGTTGCAAATATGATACATGTAATTAACACATACAAATTGTCATTATGATCTATAACTTATTTCAACTACTTGCATTAACCAGTACAATGAATTTTACATACGACTTACAGGGTAGTCCAAAGAATGTGGACCACCTTCTAGTTGACACTAGTTGCTGAAATGGACGCGCCTCATATTGGCTTACCACATGTCAATTTATGTACATTTATAAATGGCTGGATGTAGAGATGATATTGTGAAATAATTTAGGCCGACGGTGACTCAAAAACGTACACCTGTTGCTGGGCCACCCCGTACAAATATTCAGTGTTAAGCTGTAGATTTATGTCCATATTGATTTTAGAGTATGTGAGTTGAGAGTTGGAATTAAAATGTGTATTTCTGGTCTCATACTCCAGTCGTGTCTCTTCTTAATTTATTAATTCGTCTGTGTAGGTAGTGTCAGTATCAAGGTCATAACACTCGTACAATATATTACCAAGAGCAAAAACAGCCCAAACCTGTACTGAATGTAAAAATTTCACAAGATGAATTAATTTCAACCTTGTGACTTTTGACTCTGACTGCCCACATCACCCAACAAATCACTTCTCCAAACAAAATCACAACTACAATTTGTCCAGTCCATCAGGTAATGGAAATATATATCGTTAGAACTAGAGAAGGTACCCCTAGTAGTATTTGGGTAAAATAATGTTGTGGTTAATTGAATATGTGTAGATTTGGAAACATGGCAACGGATAAGTACAAGTTGACTTATTTTAATGTCCGAGCCAGAGCAGAACCAATCCGGCTCATTTTTGCATTGAAGGAAATTCCATATGAGGACGTTCGGATTGAACGACCTGACTGGCCGACCGTCAAAGAAAGTAAGAAAATCGGAATTTTGTGAGATATACATTTTTTTTAATAATTAATATATACGTAACACTATCGAATAGATTTCCCATGGGGTGAAGTGCCGATTTTGGAGGTCAATGGGGAGGTCATGGCGCAATCAATGGCAATTACACGCTATTTGGCACGAAAATATGATTTGGTTGGATCGAATGAACTCGAAGCTGCCAAGTGTGATGAATATGTGGATGCCATGGGAGATCTTGTTGGAAGTAAATTAAATAATTCAAATAATTTGTAACGTCGTTGAATTTAAAAAAATAATAATTCAAAAAAATAAAATTTGAAACGTCAATTTTAAAAATAATTTCCAAAATCTACAGATTGGCGGTCATTTTTCTTCGAGGCTGATGAAGTGAAAAGAGAGGCACAGAAGAAAGATTTTGTTGAAAATCATGCCCCAAAATTTTATTCAAAATTAGAAGCAATCTTGAAGAATGGAAATGGAGAATTCTTTGTCGGATCCAAAATCACGTGGGCTGACTTGACAATTGCTCACTTTATCGAATTTTTTGACGTCACTCTCTATGTCGACATTTTGAGTGGGTTTCCAGTACTCAAAAAATTCAAAGAAGGTGTCTACAATATTCCAAATATCAAGGTCTGGATTGCCAAACGTCCGAAGAATTTTGTTGTGAAGAATTTTCATATGTAATCAATAATATTGAAAGGTATTCAAATACTTGGCCAACAATATTGAATCTTTTTGAAATCTAAATACAGATAAGCTATGCCTAATTTTAAAAACAAACAATATTTTTCAAAATTTAAACTTAGTGCGAATTAAGAACTACACCTGCACCACGATGTGAAATAAAGAAATTAAACACGAGTAAAATAACACAACTATTTTTTGATTGATGCTCTTTTTGGGCCACCCTGTGCAAATATTTTGTGTTGAGTCCGATGTTCGTATCTGTTTCTGTATTGATTCGCGAGTATTGCGACGTGTAAAAATCATACCCCGAAATTTTATTCAAAATTTGAAGATATTTTGAACCACGGCCACCACGGGAAGGGGAATTCATTGTAGGATCCAAGTTCACGTGGGCTGACTTGACATTTGCTCACTATATTGAATTCTTTGACGATAGTCTTCAAGTCGATATTTTGAAAGCGTTCTCAGTAAGTACTCAAAAAATTTAAAGGTGCCTACAACATTCCGAATATTAAGAACTGGGATGACGAAACGAACTTCCTAATAAAAGAATTCATTCTGAACATTTTCCAAAATACTATTTTAATTTTTTCTATTTAGGTATGAAATTACATTCACAGAATTATTTTAAAAATTTAAATTCGAAAAAGCAAGATTTTTTTAAATTTATAGTCTCTGCGAGTGAAAACGCGTTCTGTAAAATAAAGATATTAAGTTTGAGCAAAATAAAATAAAACTCAACTCTTTACATTTATTTATATTTATTTCAACAACAGTTCAATTGTAAAGTTAACTCACAAAAATAGTGAGTATGGTTGGTAATTTAATGATCAGCTACTAGTTTGAGTGAATACTCAGTTTGTAAAAGGGAGGCTCCCCACGTGCAAACTAGAATGACATTCGATTTCGGATTCCATGCGATGAGCTAAGAGCGCTGGAGTCAGGTTGTCTGTTAAAGGATAAGATCCACCGATGACCGTAACAAAATTTGTTGTGAAATGACAAATGTCGCACTGCTGGAATTTATAATTTTCCTACGCTATATTTCAATGCCGCTGAACAACTTTTGTAAGGATCAAGCACGTCAGTGAACGATGTAATAGGAACCGGCACTAACCCTTGGCTATTAACTAATTTAATATGATTTACTCAATTATGGGCCAAAATATAGGCGAACGAGTCAATTTTTTATCTGCGAATATACAAGTCTCGTATAGGTATATCGCCAGTTTCATTTAAGTTTTTCCTTGATGTGCAACGATTGTAATCAGTAATCAATTTACCGAATTGGTGTGGAAATAGTTCCGACGTCGATGTATACTACATGATATGACCTCCCTAAATTTAGTGATCATTCTGCGCGTTTCCGTCGTTAAAATGCAGTCATATCGTTGAACTTGAACATTTCCAAATATGTTATCTATATTATTTTATCTAATCTCCATTGCTAATGTGCTGAAATGAGCCTTCAACTGGTACAGATTATATAGAACTTGGTTGTGATAAATTAAACCCTTATGTATCAAAGTTGCACCGATTTCTTACTACTTACATTCGGAACTTGTCACTCGTGGCGTACAACTGTTCTCATCGTGCGATACTTATCGGTTTAAGTTCTATTCAACCAGGAATACGTATACACTGTACGTTATAGTTCTGTTATTCTTAATACTTCTTCCGCGAATCAGTTTATTGTTTTTGTATTAATGTGATGTAGTTGCTATAAAGCGTTTCCAAAATTTGATAGACACAAAAAAGTGTAAAGTTTTGGATTCAGTTGAAATGTTTTCTTGTCTTAGCTTGAAATAATATTAAGCGTTATAATTCGAGCGCATAACTCTTTTGATTCAATCTTTGTTAGTTATATCGAGTACTGCATTCACTTTCCAGGTGCTGGTACTGTTGGAGTGACTACATATTATAATTTAATTCTCTCTTTTATAAAGCGATCATGGCGGAAGCGGTCAGCACGGCAAACATTGATGTAAGGAATTACCTACGATTACTCAGCTTATTAAACAAAACAGTCAACGCGTTCCTACGGAAGTGGTTTTGTAAGAATTGGTATGATATCGTAAAATCGGAATGGGAGGACAACGCGATAAGCAGACTTCAATTTGTAAACGGTGTCGGACGGCAATTTTTCACAAGTTCTAAGCCAATACAGAAAAGTTACTTAGAAACAGCAAGTATTAGTGTGTGGGACTTGCCATTGTTGGTGGATGCTGTAAAATGTATGGAGGAAAAACTTGGAAGGCAGAAAAATAAACACTTCGACGGTTTAAAAAAGTTTCGGAATAAATTAGCACATTTGGGAGATATGGAAATAACAAATGGTGAGTTCGAGAAATACTGGGGAGACATTTCAGCAATATTACTCTCTTTTGGAGTGCCACAAAGTGAGTTGGATGAAGCGAAAACGATTCAACTCCAAAATGAAACGGTTGCAAAACCAGAGGATGTTATCAACGAGACAAATAAAAGGAATGCAGAAGCCCTGAAAGAGAAAGGGAATGCATTCTTTAATGAAACAAATTACCAAGAAGCTTTAAAGGCTTACGCAGAAGCCAGTTTAATTCCCGACCTTCCCGCAAAATATTCCGCAGTGTTTTATGCGAACCGATCAATAACGTCACTAAGAATGGGAGACATGCAGGCTGCGAAAGAAGAGGCTAGAGGCGCAATTCATCTACGACCTAATTGGTGGAAGGGGTATGCACGCTTGGCGAAGGCATATCAAGAGTTGAAGAAATATGGAAAGGCACTTCAGCATTACGAGATCGCCCTCGGATTAAACCCAACTTCAGTTGACGCCAAAGATTCCCGTGACTTCTGTCGTCTTATGGTGGCAAAAATTGCAAGGTGTGAGCATTTGGACCCACTCAATTTTCATACAACCTTTGACGACGCGGCCAGGCAATTGCAAGCAATGGAAGGTCGTCCATTAAATGCTATCGAACTTGCAAATTGTCAAAAATTGCAATATGAGATGGGTACACCTTTTGGCATATGTGGGGAAGCCCTCAATTACCTCCACGGAAGGGGTGTTCCCCAGAGTTATGAGAAAGCTGCGACACTTTTCGCGAAAGCTGCTAGCAAAGGTAGTACGGAAGGTCTCTACAACCTTGCTATTCTAACAGATGAGGGAAAAGGAGTAAAAAGAAGTATATATGAGGCCACCAGGATGTACTTTGAGGCAGCCACACGGGAACCGTTTGCCGAATTGTTACCAGGGTCAGGAATTAAGGGACCAAATATTGGTGTCATGGAGTCTCAACACGCTTTGGGACTCGCTTATCAGAATGGGGTCGGAGTAGAAATAAATTACACCAAGGCAATTGAATGGTACGAGAAAGCACTTTTGAATGGGAGCGGAAATTCTGGAAACAACATGGCGTTCATGTACTTCGAAGGAAAAGGTGTTCCACTTAATGTCGAGAGAAGTTTTCAGTTTTGGAAGGTTGCATCGTTAAAAGGTTGCATTAGAGCCATGGAAAATTTGGCTTTACATTATAAACCTATACACTTGGAAGAAGCCCAAAAATGGTTTACCTTGGCCGTTGAAAAAGGGAGTATACAGCTGTCAGTCAGTATACAGCTGTCAGTCAGTATACAGCTGTCAGACTGGATGGTTGTTTTGCTTGACCAGTCCTGCTCGTAATTACATGGACATTACGAACGTCATTAGACATATTTAAAGATAACCTTTAAGCCTGCTGACAATCTGAATTTGCAATCATGGATTTGTTGTGTGCAAGTGTGCTCAAAATGCAAGAAGCATTATCAAGTCTCAGTGAGTGGAAATCCCAAATCTCGCAACGAATGGATTTAATCCAAAATAATCAAGACAAAATTACAGTCTGTCTGTCTGTCATGGATGCTAATTGGACTGAATGTGTGTTGAGAAAGGAGTTTTCAA
>JAQGCA010000550.1:0-26452 GCA_034698945.1 Protaphorura quadriocellata
CAGAAGCGCCGACACCCTCCTTTCCTAGTTTCCACAACAAATCCGCTGACACGCCGTTTGGATACGCTGGACAGGATTCATATTTCCTACATTCACAAATAAAAGTGTCTGGATCAGAAGTCAAAGCTTCATTGTTATTTTCATCAATGTTGTGGACGAGATCGTTTGCAGGTTGAAGTGCGGGACAGTAACCGATCACACTCATCAGTGGCTTTTTGTGAGTACAAAGTATGCAAGATCGTTTAAGTTTTCTACAAGTGCACACATTCATTCGACGCTGGTGTCCAAATGTTGAATTTTTCACGAAACATTTCTTCAAATCATTCAGTTCCCCCAGACGAAGAAATCCAGAGAGTTCAACCAATTCAAATTCAGCCCGAGTCATGAGCGGAAATCTTAATTTATAAATTGCTACACCGATAGCGTTCATGTTGGATGAAAGTTCTGGATTCTGTCTTCTCTGCTCTGCAACCCATCTAGGAAAGAAATACAATTTCAAAGTACACTGCAAAATTACAGGGTTGGATCCCTGAGGCAGGCTCGTTTATAATCTTTGGAGCCATAAAGTTCTCTTTTTTTGTCAACATACC
Source organism: Protaphorura quadriocellata (assembly GCA_034698945.1). Lineage (NCBI taxonomy): Eukaryota > Metazoa > Arthropoda > Collembola > Poduromorpha > Onychiuridae > Protaphorura > Protaphorura quadriocellata. The sequence goes on from JAQGCA010000550.1 coordinate 591, forward strand.
TTTGAACACCACAGAAGAGATCAAACTCGGAAATTGTGAGCCGATTATTTTCTAAAATATCATGCAACATATGCCATGGAATGTGTTCGAAATGTTTTGTCTCGACGACTTTTTTTGCATCTCTTTCAATGATAGACCAACATTTACTTTTCACGAATCTCCATTCGTAGAATTCCGCCTGCGGAAGAACCAGTAGCGCGTTTCCGGCATTTACATTTCGTTGAATCAATTTGAGGAAATCAGGCTCCTGGACAAGGTTGTATTTTCTAACTGCATAGTAAACTGACAATGCTTCTTCCATTGTAAGTCTAGCCAATTTTCCAATGCCCACATAGATTATCTAAAAAAAATAAAGTTCGATTTTATGACGGTTTCCTTAGAATTTGCTTGCATCCATATTAGATCTGATGAGTTTCTTAAGGGACATTACCACACGTTCAACAGTTTTGGGCACAGCTTCAACTCAGAGCAAAGTTGTACATTTCCAAACAAAAGAACTTGTGCGTCTATATCATGTACCGGCGGATCAAAACATTTCTAAGATACACCTTGCTTGGATTGAAAATAGGATAACAACTTAAGTGGTTGGAATTTAGGCAAATCTCGTCCTCTCCGAAATTAAAAAATGTTTTGACTTTCACTTTGTTGTTAAAGCCAATTAGGCTATATCCGGTGAAGTGGAGAAATAACATTCCCATTGATTGCGAAAAAGTGTTTTATGTGGGACGACAGGTGGACTTTAAATTCTATTTTTTTACTGTTCTGGGATGATTAATAAATTCGGACTAACATCGAGTAAAATTCGAAACGTCGTTGCGTCCATATCCTGTATTCGCACTTCCGGGTATTTCGCTTCTGCCTCTCGAAAATGACCGAAGAGCATGGCTGCAAAAACCAAACTAGCCTTTGCCAATATTTCTTTGTGTACATAGAACTTGGAGTGCTCCACACAAAAAGTCACGTAACCTGTCAAAAGTTACAAAAGGTTACATTCTTATCTTTTCTCTTTAAAATAAATAATCTCACTATTTTCTACCATTTTCTACCTGTGGTTGCAAAGGGTTCAATCAAAGATTAAGGTCCAACCCTGCATACTTAAACGTATTTACTTTATAATTGCATTGACAGTTCGGAAACCCACGCATTATATGCACACTGTAATTAGGTGTGTTCATTGATTCTCTTATATTTCAGACATACTTGATAAGACGTCACTTAGAATCCGAATTGAAAATGATTTTACCTGTTCCATCTAGTGTTTGGCAATCTATCAATTGTTCGGATTTCCAGGATTTTTCAGACTTCTTGGTCACAAATTTTCCAAATTTATTCGCCACCATTGTGACAATCCAATTGAGTATTGATGAGAACACTTGTATCCTAACTTAATTGTACTTGTCCGGCTTTATTAAATTAAATATGTAAGAAAGCCGAACGCGAGACACAAAACTACAATTGACATAAAATGCTAGGTCTGGATTGTGCTCGCATCGCTCTTCGTTACCTCAATCCTGGAAATATGATTCCTGATACTGAAGTACGCCGAAGAAAATATTCGGGCAAGATCGAGTACAGGGTGGTTCATAAGCAGACATATTTATTCATCTCTCCTCTACGACCTGGTGGTCGGGTTTGCCGTAAAAATGATAACACATTTTGGAATTCATATAATTATTGTAGATGTAATCCATGCATACCACATGGGGTACGCTAAATACTAAAGCAAAATTGGCACGTGAGAGCTGAAATAGAATTTGTTTCAATATTCTTTTTATGAATCCTGGACGGCGCATTAGAAAAATAATACTAATAGCTCAAGACACACTAGTTAAAGTTCACACGACTTTTAGCTAACCACAAACAACTTCGCATGCACTAAGGAGGAGACTACATGTTATGGAACACCCTGTGTCAAATGACCAAGAAAGGAATAAGAATATATGTATTCGAACAAAGAGTTTATTACAATGAATTTACATAAATATGTACATAATATTAAATTATAACAACAATACAAATACGGACAACTCAAGACTACCTATTGATTACGATTTCTGAGCTTTACGAAACACGGAGTGGTTGTATAGGTACGTTGTGATAAAATCAGGGAATTCAAATGCTGTCACTATTTCCAGAAACATTTCAAGGGACTGAGTCAATAAAGCCTCTTTTCCTTCGTAAATTGGTTCAGATAAACTTCTCGTCACAAAGTCTCGGGATTCTCTCGTCACGACGGCCTTGGTAATTTTCTCTTTTGTTCCGTCATCAAGTTGAGCCTGAGGAAATTAAAAAAAATGTATTGATTATTAATCGACTTTTAGTAACAATACGGATATCTGCACCGATTAATTGATATCCTAATGGCTAAACATGGGTAAAGATACAATTTCTAGAGACTGGTTAGCTTTCCATTGACCTAGATACAGGTATTACGGTGGAAGGAGACTTCTTTAATGCAACAACTACAAGTCAATATGCTGGCACGAGTGGTCGAACCCTCACCAAAATAAATAAACCAAAGTGTCGTACCTGATGGAAAATCCATTGCCAGATTTGTGAGCGAGAAAACTCGGTGGTCGCGGAATCTTCGACAGCCCCGTCCAAAATAAAATGTCCTTTCCCATTTGCAATCCAGGAATAAATGAAAAGAATTCCAACTTTAATATTCTGTTTCAAACCAGCCGTTGTAACTCCACCCTTGGGAATCTGCCAAAATGTTTTTAAATAGTTAGAATAAAATATTTTAATTAATTAGTTAATATTAAGTCTATTAGTAAATATATATTTTCTTACAACTAATAGATCAGCAGGAGTAATTTCAAGTCCATGGTATAACACTGAATTGATTTGATTTGGTCCAGACGCGGATCCATGCTTTGTCCATAATTCGTTTACAGGTGGAACCAATTCCAGGTCAAAAACCATGAACCCGTCAAATCCAATTTGGATTTCTCTCAGCTTTGCAATACAAACACTTTCGATGAGATGTTTTCTGAGGACAAAGATTACTCGCGTTTAGTCAAAATAAAGACTTTGAAGTTCTGATTCCTTAGGAAGTCTAGATTATCTCATATAAATTGAGTCACGCATTTGCTACATACACTTTCAGATTAACCCCAGGCCACCCATTCAGGATTACCTACCATCATTTCGAGCGACCCTTCCACGAATATGAAAACTTCATCCAGAGATAAAATAACTTTGAAAATGTCCTGTGATTTTGTGTAACAGATAATTATTTCGTTCGTTATGGTTATAAGAACCATTTAATAATGTCGAATCATAAATGTATAGTCTGATTGTTCAATGGAACGATTTTTAAAAACTGTCAGAATTTTTGAAATGTAAAAACCTAGATCAAAATTCAAAGTTGGTTGTATTTTCTCTAAAAGAACCCTGTCTCTCTTAGAATCCGGTATCCATTCGAACCCAGGTATTTTTTCCACTTTCCCCGTGCACTTTTTTTTAGAAAGTGGAGAAAGCGACTGACCTGGAGGCAGATTTGTTGAATAAAACCCCTGGGTTCTAGTAGATCAAATACGGTAGACAAATTTTTTACTCACTTGGCTTTGTTATTATTTCGTACATGCGCCAGAGAGACAGCCGCCATTCCGCCAGTTGCAGGTGCTCCACGTCTATGACATGTGTGGACCACTAATTTCATGTAACTGGACAAGAAATGTTTTTCCATACTCACGTATTTGCTGCGATCAGGAAGCATAAACTCATGTCTGTCACCTGAAAAGAATTCATAGTTCAAAATGAATTTTGAAAATTAGATTACAGGTTTCATAGAATGGATTACTGTCCATATGGCGTTGGAATGGTATCTATATTAGTAGGGAAAATCTTAAGAGGAGAGAAAACTTCTTTAAATCAATCAAAGCACATTGTGTGCTCAGGGGTTCTAACCCTCACCTTAGTAATGCCATGTGGATTCAATAAATACGAACTTCAAATCTTTTCTCTTACCGAATTTGCTAGCAAAAGAAGCTGCGTAGTCCCAAATCCCGCAGTTGAGACCAATTGAATGCTCTCGAAGCTCATACAAGATTTCTTCCATCTCAAATGATGCCATAATATTTTCAATGAGGACACAAGCTTTTATTGTTCCTGTACATATATCCAGCAATTAAATTAGTTGATTCGATTTATGCAGTGATTCACTAATATTAGTGCAGTATAGAGTGAATTGTGAGTATGCTAACGTACCATGAGGGATTCCAAGCCTAATTTGTGTCCACACGAAGATATCATTCCAAAGTCGAGCTTCCCGAGATCCTTCAACTTTTGACAAATAGAAAAATGGTCCAGAACCGTGGTTTGCAAGAACTTTTCCGGCGTGAAACAAAATGAGTCCAAAATCCATAAGTGGCCCTGGAATTTCTCTTCCGTTCACCTAAAAAATTGATTCCGTCCAAATTAAAATTTTGAACTTCAATGTTATTATGATATTGAGGGCAAATTACACGCCCAGACCCGAAAGAAAACCTTTCTGAAAATATGAAATATTTTTACCAAAATATTATGTTCATTCATGTTCCAGGCCCGTGGTCTCATCATTAAAATAGGTGCTGTCTCAATGGATGGTACTTCATTAGGAAAAAACTGACCTCTAGAAAAGGCCACAATGTTATGAATCCCTGTAAATTTTCATTCATAAAAATTATCCGATTAAAAATTACTTGTTTTTTCGTTGGAATATTGTTGTTAGGTATTTTCTGCTGGCATTGAAAGAATTGAGTCATAAAATGACGTCGTACGTCACGTACGTACGTACCTATATAGGTTGACCTGCAGAACAAAGTTCAAAGTTCTTAACACATAATGCATGCACGCACAAGGAATTGCATTCCACTACCACAATCTTCTTTAATGATTACAGTTTGGAGCAAAGTTCGAGTTATAACTTGAAGCGAAGGCCGTGTAAGAAAATGCATACAAACAAATATGTTGACAAATCTTCATTCTCCGTAAACTAATTTTGTTGGGTTGATTCGACGCTTCAAGTGAGGGGAATTTTTCCACCGTACTGTTGGATTCATCAGATTGACTATTCCGTCTGGCCGATTATTAATATGTGACATATTTTATCGCCTAACCTAACCTAGCCTAACCATAGGAAAAGAACGAGGACGATTTGAACTATAGATATTATACTGAATTAGGTTTTTCAATGTGCTCCGGATAAATTATATACTTTCGTCAATTGCATGTATGTAGCCATAGCCAAAGTAGAGGTTGTCAGGAAAAACATGCTACCAAACAGAAGGGGTGATGTGATACATGCTAGGACAAGTAATTAGTTATGACTCCACTGATATGCCTGAACTTTACAAAGTAAAACTATACCGATCCGAACACATTTACGGAATCGGTAACTTCTGCCAACGATTAATTGTGCTAAAACCGTGGATGTGTTGAATTTACCAGTAAACTAACTAAATTCGAACTCTGGCAATCTGCAATCTTGCGGTTCACTCAAGTTAAGACTGCTTTATGGAAACTTACCTGGCGCCTAATCCGTGTTTAATCTAAGAAATTTTGGTTATAGGTGAGCAGTTTAAAAAACTGGTTAAATTATCAATCGGGAGTTCCTGATAAGCCAGTGTAAAATCTCGAATAGTGTTCGGTAGGTTTGCTTGTGTTTGACTTTCTAGTCTCTTGTAATATCGTAGGCGGAAAGAAACGAACCTTGGATAAGATTTCCCCAAGATGGACAAAGACCATCATCATAATCGACTTGAATTCCTTGAACAGGACTGTTGAGTGCCGATTTTAAATGTTCGGAATCTGAAGGAGCTACACATCCCAAATCCAAGTGTCGATTCTGTAGTCGAGGTGGTAATGGATGGATCTTCCAATCGTCAATAAACGCAGGGGATGCCTCATTCGTTATAAATCCGGGCAATTTCATAAATTGTCTAAGCGTCAGTTTTGTGATCCGTCTGGAACGCAGAATCTAATTCAGGAATGATATACAAATACACACATTAATCGACATTAGTGGAAACCCGTGATAAAACATCTTTCATCGCAATGTACATCTTTGTGGTTCTACAATTGGCGTGGGGAAGGTACCCCTAGTAGTACGAAAAATATCCGGTGGAGAAAAATCTCATTAGACCTACTGATACCCCGACTGTGATTCGATAATCATATAAACATTTTATATTACGATTTCGGAAATAATTTTTTTGCATACCTCTTGAACTTGATACTCAAAGCCGAAGACCAAATCCGTGAGGAAAGTAATTGCTTCTGGCGTAAAAAGTTCGGCGAACTTTTTTTCCAACCCCAGAGGTGAAGGGCTGATTTCAATGGTTAAGCCGTCAATAGAACTCATTTCAAAATTTATGGAATTACGCGAGCGAGTTAGATGGTGAATTAGTGAATTGTATTCAAGTTTTTCGTGTGTGTGTCTTGGTAAGGTTTTTAAGACTGTTTAGGAGTCTTCCCGAAGGAAGGCTATTTAATGAAAATTGTGGACCTGGAGATTTTCCATAGACGCATGAAGATGTAACACATTTTTACTATAAAGAAAAGCATCAGTATCTGGTTTCTGTTTATACGGACTTTGGATTTGTTTACGTGAACTATTAAATCAGCACTGGTCTAAGACAGCTCAAACAACAAATTGTCATGCGTCCAAAGGACGTATAGGAAGAGTGCTAAGTTGTTGTTTTCACACGAGAATAACCCGTTTAATGAAGTATATAGTTGTCTTAGATTCTTTTTAGACGATAAATCTAGTAGGCATGCAAATTCTGTCTGTCTAGGATTCAACTATGAAATCAGTTTTAAACAATAACAAAAATAATAAAAATAAAATGATAAGTATTGCTGTCCAGCCTGGAAATGTTGCTGCATTTACGAACTTTGCCCCATAGGCTCGACTTAGGAAATTTTTATCATGTGATTTCTTTTTAAATGTGTGATTTTCTTTGTGATGATTTTTTTCTGGACCATTTTGATTAGTGCATGTTTTCTGCCTTTCTCAGTGAAAAAGTTACTACAGGCTTACAATAAAAATTAAGCCATATAATACGCATTCTTAGTACGGAATGGTTTCGTATCCGTAGCTCAGAATTGCATGGCATTTTATGACTTTTCTTATTGATTTATTTTATCTCCCGTCTCAAAGAAACGTTAACCCTGACTGGATTAAAGGTCTGGTTGACCAGATTTAAAATATTTTACCATTACTACCTCCAATTCTGAACGAGTTGAGTGTAGACTGTCTTTGTCATCATAAGATTCAGTGTCGCTATCGCTGAAACATATTATCCAGCAACTTTCATCCAGTAATTCGAACAATTGAGTGCTTGCATCGAAGAAAGTCTTATCTGCTGGGCTTTAAGCCCAGCAGATAAGACGTTCTTCGATGCAAGCACTCAAAAATACTAAAATTGCCCGTGTTTACTATTTTCTAAAAATTCTACACCATGCATGCGATCATGTGGAGTACCAGGACCTAGACCCAACACCCAATTTTCTTATTGCATTAGCACCCCCTGAGTGGGTTTCCGTCAAAATTCGTCTGCACAATTGAAGTAATTTTTTTCCGCCTATTTCCGTGGTCAAATTAGTTCCGGAGGTCTTCCCTGAGGAAGTTGAAAAATCATGGGTTAAATCACATGCTGTTACCGGCGTTCTTTATTTCACGTCATTGTTGATAGGTATCAATTAGTGCATTACAGACAATTTTGAAAAAATTAGTAATTAATTTAGTTCTACAGGATTTTGATTGGATATATCAGAGAACTTAAGAAAACACAAAATCCTGACGGAAAGAATTATTTTACTTTTTTTAATATGCATGCCCCTGTATATAACATTATACATTAACCTTCCTGCCAGCGGTAGTTGAAAAGGATTATCTGATTCCCGTGACCGGATTTCTCCGCGAAAAAGACTAGACTGAAATTGTATGATTCGACAAATAAGGATCTGACATGTATCACGACAAAATTGACTTTCGACTAGGTTAAGCCAATATGAAAGCTCAAACGGATAAGACCATTTGAGATTCCAACTTCATTGTTTAGGGTTGAATAGATTTATGTATGAGAAAACGATTTTTTTATTATCCAAACCTCAATTCTAGTCTTCGGGGCAATTGAATCCATGACCCCAACGATGTCGTCAAGTAAAATGTAATTTACTTGGAATGAAGTGTTCAGACTCTCAGCGGAGTACCCCGTGGATAGTCTTTGTGACGCGGAGGCAACGAACTAATTAACTCTCGTCGTTCAAAAATCTAGTATGTGCTCTTTGAAATCAACCCTGTATACATGATGTGCGTCAATTCCAAATGAATTTACTCCACTCAATGCCTCAATTGATTAAGCTTATGAAAAATCGTGCATTGATTTGTGTCCCGGAATGAATTATCGAAACAAATCAGTGCGGATTTTGTACAAGAATGGTATAATTTGTACCATAGGGTTGAATTTAATTGTCGGTTTTACTACCTGCGAAATGCAAGCGGAGAATGGAAATTTTATTGACAACCATTTCCGAATTGAATTCATATATATTTTTATTCCAACTTAGGATTGCTGAGTATTACGGAAGATGGAATGATTGTACAAGTAAGTCGTGATAAATTCAGGAAATTCAAACGCAGTTACGATTTCTAAAAACATTTGAAGAGATTGTTCCAACAGAGCTTCCTTTCCATGGTAAATCGGGTCGGACAAGCTCCTCGCCACAAAGAGTTTAGATTCTCGAGTAACAAGATCTTTAGTAATTTTTTCACAAGTACCGTCTTCAAATCGAGTCTATTGAAATTTCAAAGTTACGATTAGTCAAAGTTTCTGTGCTACATTGTTTTGACAATTTCGAATTTTTGAGTTACTTGATGGAAAATCCATTGCCAGATCTGTGAGCGAGAGATTTCAGCCGTTGCAGAATCCTCAACAGCCCCGTCCAATATAAAATGTCCTTTTCCATTCGCAATCCAAGAATATATAAAAAGTATTCCAACTTTAATGTTTTGCTTCAATCCAGCAGTTGTAACGCCACCACTCGGAATCTAATGAATACATCACGATAGAAGATTACACAATAGATAATACAAATACATCTTTCTCGATATCTGTAAGCAGTTTATCTCTCTTTTTTACCCGTAATAAATCAGCAGAAGTGATCTGTAGCCCATGATGTAATATGGAGTTGATTTGATTTGGTCCGAACTTTGACCCAAATTTTGACCACAATTCATTGACCCAAGGAACTAATTCTGGGTCATAGACCATGAAACCGTCAACTCCAGAATGAATTTCACGTAACTTTGCCTTGCAGACGCCTTCGATGATATTCATTCTACAGAAATATTTTATATATGGAGTAATATACAAGTCAGAATTTGCAAGTGTACGTTCTGTACGAAATCTCTTCCGAATTCACTGGAGAGGGGAAATTTTTAATCAAAATGACAGAATATAATTACTTTGCATTTTGATTGTTCCGAATATGCGTCAATGTCAAGGCCGCCATTCCACCCGTAGCCGCCGCTCCACGCCGATGACAAGTTTGGACGACTAATTTCATGTAACTGGACAGAAAATGCTTCTCCATATTGACATACTTGTTCCGATCGGGGAGCAAGAATTGCCGTCTGTCTCCTATACAAAATTATATCATTTCATTTCTACGCAATATTTAATTTTTCAAATATATTCTTGCTAACCAAATTTGTTAACAAAGGAGGCTGCATAGTCCCAAATTCCACAGTTGAGACCGAGGGAATGCTCGCGCAACTCGTAAAGAATTTCCTCCATTTCAAATGATGCGAGAATGTTTTCAATCAGGACACATGCTTTGATTGTTCCTATTAAATATTCAGATAGACAAATTTAAGATTAATTCGTCAAATAGGAACATTAACTATAGGTCTAAATTTTATTAAAAATTTTCGTTACCAGTGGGAATTCCGAGTCTGGTCTGTGTCCACACAAAAATATCATTCCAGAGTCGAGCCTCCAAAGCCCCTTCAACTTTGGACAAATAGAAGAACGGGCCAACACCGAGTCGGGCCAAAAGTTTTCCAGTGTGAAACATCAATAGTCCAAAATCCATAAGTGGTCCTGGAATTTCTCTTCCGTTCACCTAAGGTGGTATGGTTGTGTAACAATTAAATACTAAAAGAAATTCCAATTCCACTGATATCGATTATGTAATAAGGGTTCGACAGTTAGAAACCCCTTTCTCAAGTTTCACCGCTTGACTGACCAGAACCACTAATTTTCCGGTAAAACAGACCCGAAAAAATTTAGAAAGTATAACGAATGTTAATGATTAGTGATCAGTTATGTAATATTTACCAGAACATTGTGTTCATTCATATTCCAGGCACGTGGTCTGAGCATTAGAACCGGAGCTGTTTCAATGGAAGGCACTTCCTGAGGGAAAAATTGACCCCGAGAGAATGCCACAATGTTGTGGATCCCTGCGTTTTTTAAAACCATATTATTACTAATAATAAATAATAATATTCTAATAAATTTTTTTTTAATAATATTCTCGTTTTTTGTCACTTTTAGTGCCAGTGGTATGTAGTATCGTGGCGCCTATTTATTTTCGTTCCAGAAAGCCGTGAATAGTTGAACTTAAATTCTTTGTCAATATTTTTGAATGAACGGGACTTTTTATCGCTAATCATGATCGTTTTTTCAAAATTGTCCACAGTGTAAAATTCTAACGACATTACTTGTCACGAAATGTATGTATTGGCTCCTAGATGTGGTTCGTTCGTAACCCGCATATACAGGGTGGGTAATATCGCTTCCACTGAAGTTTCAAACGAGGATTATCGAGCAAAAATGAGAATTTTACAGGGAGCTTCATACGAAATACAGTCAACGAACGCAAGTACGCTGTGCGGGGTACATTAACTTTTCTCCACCTTGTAAATCTATCTATTGAAAACTTGCAGGTGTTGGGGGGGGGGGTCAACACAATAAAACCTCCACTCAAAAAATTAAAGTATTAGAAGGCTACGCTTAATGTTACGTAGCTAAGTAACGTATTTCAACTCATATCGAATACTTCGCGTTTACGCAATTTCTGAATTCGTCCTCATATTCTTTAATCTCAAGGTCAAAAATTTTGCTTTGGTTGAAGTTGTATAAAAACAATAACTAATTCCCGGGTCTTCGTAATTAGTGGCGGAAGTTTCTGTTGTACTCAGATAGTCAGAGAATACATCCTGGCATTGTATTGTTTCATCATACTTGTTTTTCAATCATGCATTCCGCTTATTAAAAATTTGCCGAGTCAGACGTAATCTACTTTCAAGCTATTTAAATCCTACTCCAGAGTCGCATTACAAGTTTAAGACATGCCCTGTGATGCAATTTGGGAATACTTTGGAGAAGCTAAGTCGTAATTTTTATTATCATCGCCGATAGTACTAGAATTGCAAGAACTTTCGTTTTCCGGAACGTTTTCCGTTCTTCGAAATAATTCCCTAAGACCTTGTTGAATTCCAAGGTGTACGATGTGCTATCTACATTCGAGGGTATACAGGTGTACTTTAAAGTTTAAACATGTCTACGAAAATTATTTTTGAATTGATGGCACTTGAATTTTTTAGTTCCGATTTCACATTTAATTTAGACTTTTTCTTCGAATTATTGTAGGTTTCTAATCTAGCGAGTTTTGGCTTAAAACAATTTTTACTGACATTATTTTTACAGTCCATCCGTAGCTTTTCCATTATATTCTCAATTATACTAATTTTGACAACGGAATTGATTGCCATTTAAAACAATCAACTCTCATCTATAATCATCTGACTTTCATTTTCATTCGCAATGGCACAAGTTATGTGAAAAACAAATTCCTCAGTATGTAAACACTTGAACTTAAAGGACTAATCCTCTTCTAATACGTAAAACATAATTTTCAGTGATTTCAATTGCGTTAATATTAATTCACTAACTATTAATATAACTTCTACAGATAAATGTTACACACCTTCAATCATATTTCTCCATGACGGACATTGTCCATCATCAAAATCAACTTGAACTCCCTGTACTTGACATTTCAGAGCAGACTTCAAGTGTTGAGAATCAGAAGGCGCAACATCCCCCAGGTCCAAATGTCGATTTTGGAGTCGAAATGGTAGAGGATCGACCTTCCAATTATCAGAGAAAACAGCTGATCCCGCATTCCTTTGAAAGTCAGGCAAATTCGCAAGTTGGTTCAGCGTTATTTTTGTGGCTCGTCTTGCGAGCAGAATCTATAACGAATAATTCAAATCTTATTGATCTACTTAAAGTGACTTTTTGCAAGTATTAAGACAATGGAAACCGCTGACCTTGAATTTGTATGTCACCAGAGGTCACGGAAATTTTATGCGGTTACAACGGCAACTGTGCTTTTTATTCTAAACGGGAGCTCGAGATAAGCGTGAAAACTTTCGGCTACAAGCGGTCAAGGTCAATAAATATTAAAACCTGGCAAACATCAATATTGTCGCAGTTCTGTACGTTCACTTTAAGTGTGAAACGCGATGGGACGCTCGAACACCTGGCGAACTCTCCCTTCAAGCTGGCGAGTGAGCCCGAGTGGGTCGTTCGGGCGGCCATTGCGTATCGCACTTAAAGTGAACGTACAGTAGACCCAGTAGGACATCGCTATCCCTGAATGCCTAATGTCATATACGGATTCGCGTTGACCTCCCCTTTCGGGGAGAATTTCTCAAACATACATTCGTTTGGCCCAGCGAGAGTTCTTAAAAATTAATTTCCATTGCAAGTTTCCAGAAAGAAAAGTGGAATTGTAATATGCCGGGAAATCCTTGAGTATTAACATACCTGTTGAGCCCGATACTGAAACGTAGAGACAAAATCTGTTAAGAAAGAAACTGCTTCGGAAGTAAAAAGGTCAGCAAATTTCTGCTCCAAACCCTTTGGGGCAGGGCTAATTTCAATGTTTAAGGATTTGTCGGTGAGAATCATTTTGGTATTACAAAGGAAATATTATTCAACCGGATAATTATTATTCAGCCACTTGTCTTCAGGGCACAAAAATTGATGGAACAGTCTTGACTTCCTGATATGAACTATTCTGATAAAACTTGGCACTGAGAAAGTTCGAGAGAGTTAAGGTGTCGACGTCACCGACTCACAGGGTGAAATCTGAGATATCATTTTTGACGCACTTAACGATAATACTTAACATGATCTTATAACATAAAGTATGTACTTTTCTACTAATGAAATAATTATGTAATCAACGGATCATACGTCAGGTACCCAATCCTTTGTCCTAAATGCAACTACTACTTTTGGCATGCATACGGGTGTCCAATATGTTCGTGTGACTGATCTACCGGGCTTTATTTATTTATTTACGAACGACCTGTTACCCGCTTGTGTTATAACTGCAGTCAAGATGGACATTCTAACACAGTTACATAGTTACACTCAGATTTAGACAAGTCAGTTAAGGTTTAGAATTGTAAAATTACTTTAAGTACAAAATTCAAGCCTGATAAACGTAAGGTTACAAATACATTATATCTCAGTTTTCTTAATGAATAGTAATTTCTGCTGACAGACCCAAAGACAATACTTATCTCAGATAGTGCACCAATTATCAAATTGGTTTCCTTATTCATGAGTCAGCGACCGCATACTGAAGTTGAGGGATTAGTAATTTTGAAGGTTGAGAAGATAAAAGAAGGATGATATGAGTTTATTGAAGTAATGTCAAGTAAGCCGGTAGGGCTTTGTGATCAAATTAATTAATATGTCTTTACTTGAAAGGAACGCAGTTGGTAACATCAGTAACAACTGATAATCCGGCCCTCGTTCTTCGTTGAAATTAATCATTTTGACCCAGCGGCACATTTTCGAAGCTACAATTTATATTAGCGTTCGCGGTAACCTATTCCGAAAAATTCCATCCGTTTTAGCAGCACCGAGATTGAGTCAAATTCCGCTTATGCTTTTGTAGTTGAATGTCCGGTGTCCACTATCATCATGCATATTAAAAACAGAGATGTTGCACAACCGATTTTCGGCTATTGTTTGACCGCATTTAGGTGTCCCAGTTTCTAAAGGTCCGTGACTCTTTGACGAGTTCGATATTTTTATTTCGACTATATTTGTCCTGAAATTAAATCCTTCTTACGTATGCACGATACCTTAAATTTGAACTGTCCATTGAAGTCAATTCCTCTGATTCTTGACTATTGCACGAACAACAGTAATAATATTGTCCTTCCACTTCCTGCGCTCTATTCGAATTATTATGCACGGAAGTGGTAGGCAGTATGCACCACATATTTGCGATTGCAACAATACCCGAGTTGTACGAATATATCTGCCACCCTATAGAAATCCATCATGTATGAGTAAAGTAAAGTATAGATATCCGCTCTAACCGTTACTGGTGAATTAGTCTAGTCGGATTAAAGTATCCTAATCTAGTTTGACGCTTTCAACGTTGAATTGTACAATAAACCATATGTGTTATTTTTATTTTCTAATCGGCACATCCTGTCGGTTATGCAATACAGTTAAACTCCATTTCTAATTAAGTCGATGCCATCGTACTACTTTGTAGCTTAAAAATATAGCACCTAAACTGTTGAACCACGTTGAATTGCATAACAAGACTGACAATTGAAGTGCTTGATATTGAATTTGGGCAAACTTTTCAAATGAGCTTGATATTGACCGCACGGACACGTATAAGTTAAACACGGAGTTCAAATCGGTAACAATTGGATGGAGTACCAGAAATTCTCGTTTTCGTACGGGTTTCGTGAACTAAAATGGAATTACGGCAGTAATAGTATTCCGAATTATACATTTACTGTTCTCTTCTATTGCGCTGCAGTATAATATTTCTAGTGTTTGCAGGATGATTCTCTTTTCCGATATTCGATTTGGACGTCTTGCTTTCATCTGAAAAATCAAGCTTAACAATTCTCATTTACTAATGTAGAGGTGGTGTTGTATGTCCCATAGGAATACGAATTTGCAGATATCTAAAATTAACGGTTACTCAATTCTGAACCAGTGCAGTGAATATTTTTGCCAAACTATTTTAGATTTTGGTCTGAGAAGCTGGTGAATTCAAGAAATTAAAGCAATGAGTGATTCTGACAAATTCTAATTCGTGCACACAGCGTAATTGAATTTTTTATTACAAAGTCAATCTTATTTAGAGCAGCACTTAGCAACTGCTTGCTAATCAATGACTTATTAATATATAGTACAAGGCTTAAAATTTGTAGTTTTCTGTGCAGGGTAGACATTCAAGCGTAGAATTAAAAGTACTCAAAATTACCGCAATCCGAAACAGACGAAACCGTTCTACGTAAAAATCGCAGCATAATGTAACTAAATGATATGACATTCCAAAATTGTAGCTATCCGTTCCACAACTACCACAACTTGACTAGTTTCTCAGTTTGACTTAATTCTAATGTTTCGAGGCAGTCAGCCAATCCCACCAACCATAACCAATCAGCATTCAACTTCTCTTTTATAAACCAACACGTAACGAACGAACGCAAATGGCTTACGCGGAGCCTTTTTATCATATAATGAACTTAATTGGGCATTTAAGTCTGGATACCCGATGTGTGATTGACGCCAATGATAACCACCTTATTCAATCTGCATATAGAATTTGCCGGACTATCTCTAAGACTTGAGTTGAATTGGAAAGTAAACACTTGACACTTTGCCGTTCCCATTTTCCAAACGTTCCAATGAATCATCCTGTCCTGATTTAATTATTCTGAGTGTTTTGTTTGTTCGTGTCACAGCAAAACCTGCCCTCAAAAAACTTGAGTTAGGCGACCGCGGGTCATGAATCGTCAGTTTTTGTAGGCACCCCACTGTATAGTCGGAACCACCCATACATTATCGTTGTCACTAGAGCCCGATCGCTTAGGATAAGTTTCAATGTATTTAGACTTCACTCGACAAAGAACTTCTTAACCTAACAAAAAATATTTTCTTCTCATTCTCTGAAGCTTGTTTTCCTGGCCATTGAAGATAAGTCCTAGATCGCATCAAATAATTGAGAACTTTTGTCCTCAACTCTGGAGGTACTTCTTCCAGGAGGATGACAAGGAATGATTTCCGCCTGGACTCAATGAGGCGATGATACGCCAAGTTCATTTCAAACAAACACCATTGAGACTCTAAATAGTTCCTAGACACAAGGACAATTACTTTTCGAGAACGATCTACACACTCGATAATATTCTCGGTAATTGGTGTCCCAACTTCAAAGTCACGTTCATGTAGACACACTTTGAATGCCGCACTTCCGTCATCTTTGCCTTGGTCCTCCATTTGAACAAACATATCATTCCGAGCTTCCGTGGGTATAAGCTTCCCTTTGCCTTCCAATTCTGGAACTAAATAATCTTGAATAAATTCACTGTCATGATGACTGTAAGAAATAAATACATCAAACTCATGGGACTCGCTGATCAATTCTGATTTCCCACTTCGTTGACTCGCTGATCTTTTGATATTAAACTTGGCAGCAAACCAAAAATATTTAAAATTGGCTCTCTTCCTGTAAACTACTACGGCGCCGCAGATTACAAGGAGACCAGCGGAGGCGATTAGGACGGGCGTGATGACGGCAGATGACCCAGCTTCGGATTGACCTGATTTCTCCGAATTGTCGTCACTGTCTTCACCTTGCGTCGTCGGAGATGTCGAGGGCTCCAATGGGTAAGTGGTAGTAGAGGGCGTGGTTGAGGGAGTGGATGTGACCGTAGTTGGGTTCGTAGATGTTTCCAGCGATGGATTGCAGAAACTATCACTCAGGCACGATAGATTGATTCTTTCCAATGTTTCTGGAAAAGTGCAAATATATTTGTCGAAGACGTCCCAAGACTCAAGTAACACATTATTTTGCAGGACCTGGGAATTTAGTTTGCAAGTTCCACGATCACATAAGAAGGGATTGGATGATAAGTCTAACCTTGGTTTCCATTTCAAAGCCCTAAAATCCTCAATCATGGCATCCGTAACGGAAATTATATTACTGTTTGAAATCAAAAGTTGTTCCAAAACGGTATTGTTCTCAAATATACGATTTTGCCAGAGAACAATTGGATTACTTGATAGGTCAAGGTGGTGCAAGTACGACATGGTTGAAAATAGCTTTGGAGACAAGTATTGAATTCTATTATTCGAGACGTAGAGGTACTGGAGACGAGTAAGGTATTTGAAGGGTTCTGTCAAACTTCCAACAGGGGGCTCATCTTCACCAGAAACACTACTGATCATGTCATTGAGTGTACGCCCAACCGTAGCAAAATCGATGACCGGTTTCTGGACAATTAATTTTCCGTTCAGGACTTCTGGGAAGTTATCTTCATAGTATGATAGTGGTTCGTAAGGGTCGGTTCTGGCTTTTTCCTGCGGTATCTCAAGGTAATTTGACGTAAGGTGAAGGTTTTGTAAATTCCCTAGTCCATAGAATGTATTTGAATTGAGCGATTTGATAGTGTTTCCTTCTAAATCCAAAGTCCTCAAGGATTTAAGCTCATCAAAAGTAAAATCTTCTAATGATGTCAGTTTTGCATTTCCAAGAAGCAACATGTTCAGTCCAGTCAGGCCTTTGAGAGCTGATCTTTCCAAAACTCCAAGCGATATGTCATTCAGGAACAATATTCTCAAATTTTTCAAAAGTGCGAATGTATTTTCTGCAATTGAAAAACGGAATTCTGAAACTTGATTTTGGAGGTCAAGGACACTTAGCTTAGTGAGTTTTGTTACTGCTGCTGGCACACTCCAAAGTCTATTTGACTTCAGAATGACGGTATCCAAGTTTGGCATCCCATCAAAGGAATCCATGGCAAGTGCAGATATCTTACAGTTCTCAAGATTCAATGACTTCATTTTTGGCATGCTTTCTGGGAAACTGTCTTTACTAATAATATTGAAGAAGCTATTTCCTCGAAGGTCAAGTTCGTTCAGAGTATCCTTGACAATTTCCAGAGCTTCCTTAGGAATTTCTTGCAAATTGTTGTTAGTCAAACCCAAGTTTAAGAGATTTCCTCCTCGGAGCCCTTGCATGGCCAAGGTCAAATTTGTACCCAGTTTAGGGTTCTCGCTGAGATCCAGTATAATCAGCTTCTTCAGGTGGATGAACGCTTCTGCAAAACCGAAACAAATAGTCAAGAAACAATATACTCCCAATTATCTTGCGAATCCCCGGTCAAGCATAGGCAAACATAATGACATATTTTTGTAGATAATAGCTTAGTATCTCATTTAACCTAATAATGTATCCCCAGCAGTAGGAGAATAAGGAGGATTTGTAAAATTTCTCGCAGTCTAGAGATTTATTATTTCATATATTTTTTTCATAATACTTTACCAATTATGATTTCCAGCATCATCCAATAAATGTTGTCCACATAAATGACAAATTATTATTTCCCATATATGTACAGGTTGACTAACATGTATTGTCGCCATTTTATCTCCGGATTTTGAAGATTTCACAGTGCTTCAGGGCGAGGAGCTTGAGATAAGGGTTGGAAAACGTCAAAAACGTAATTCTTTATTTTCGCTGGCGAGCTGTGCGCGAACGCACTTTCAGACAGATTTGGAACATAGTGTCTCAGATTCCATTTGAGCCGATCTTTCCAAAGAGTTATACCAATTGGTTGTAACTATTGTAGATCCGGAGATACGATGGTGACAATACATATTAGTCACCTTGTATGATAAGTCAAGGTGACTACGAATCGTTCAAGGGCGGGGATATCTCTTTTGATAACGAGCAGCCGTTTGGTGATAACCACCTCGAAGCGACTGATTTTTCATTTGGCCGATTGAAGTTCAACATCGTGTTGGGAAAATTATTTCAAAATAATCATGTTCAATTTGTATCACTTGAATCGATCCTGACTGACATTTGTGAAGTTCATGACAACGTACAATAAATTTGAAAGCATAGAAAGTGTCCAATTCGTTAAATTACAGAATTCAGAGGAAAAATATTTTAATTGGTGATGCGGATCCGAGTGTGACTCGGACGTTGGTTGGACGTGACGTATATTCAGAAATGTGTCTTTTATCATATCTAGATAACAGTTTTCTTGTCGATTTAAAGGTCAAAAACCTTCGAAAGCTTTTGTCTTAATATTTCTAACCAATTCAAAAGAAAAATTCTGCCAAATAAGATTTTATTTTCATGAGATCGTAAGATATTGAATTTTTTTTCAGCTCTATTCGCACTGCGCGCGGCCTCTATCGTATGCAAATCATGAAACGGGTATTCTTATTCTAACTTTCCTCAAGCTTTGAAAGTATCATTTTTGAAAACTTTGTATCGGAAAACTCATTGTATTGTAAATATTGAAAATCCTGACCTGGATGAATAAAATACAGTTGGCATTGCTTCAAATTCAAAAAAGTAATCGGGCTGAGTCGGAGCGAAGCGAAGAACTGTTTCGGAATTTGCCCCAATGGATTAGCTGTCATGCTTAACATAATCAATGAGGCAAGCGTGGGTTCATATTCTTCAACTGGTTTATCTGATTCAACGAGCTCAGGTCTATCCAAAGAAATCTCATTGTGTTCCAATTTAAGCGTCGTAGCCTCATCCAATCCCAGAATAAATTCAAACCAAATCCAACATAACTGATTATGACTGATTTCTACTGCTGTCAATTTACTGACACCGTCAAACGCATGAGGATCCACTTCCGTGATTTTATTTTTGTTCAGTCTTATTCCTTTGATTTGAACAGACTCAAATGAATTGTTTCGAATTTTGACGACACTCGTTGAATTCATTTCAAAAAAGTCCAAGACTGGTGGAAGTCTCGGGAGTTCTTTCATGGCGGCGTCACTGCATACCAAATATTTCGGTTTCGAAGTGTCCCCATAATGGAAATAGCAACCCCTTGGGGGAATGACCTCTTCGTCCTCAGAGATCGTCGTTGACGCTGACAGTGTAGTAGTGTGAGATTCATCAATGTTCATGTTCATGATCATAGCCCTATTCTTTCGAATGGCCTTAACTTCACTTTGGTACTCCAGAAACTTTGCGCGAGTATCACTGAAGGATTCACAAAATTCGTCTATAGGTTTTCCCGTAGGGAGTTCGGTATCACCGATACCTGACCTTTGTCTCATGACATCTAAATAAAAGTCACTGCTGGATTCCTGACTCCAATATGAGTCACTCCTGGACAAAAATGTCCGAAGCATGTCCTCTTCTTCCTGTGAATCCGGAGAAAATGAATCCCACACGATTTTGTCCATAACATAATTGTATTCCCCCGTCAACCATCCATAAACCGTTGGACTATTTCCGATGAATTCTTGGAACTCTTCTTGAGATTGTGACCGGAGGAATGCTGGGACGGGTGTCCTGTAAGGGTCAGTCGTCAACTCTGCTGACACACTACATAATCGTAGAAACAAAGAAATTTGTATCGTCGCACCCAGAACCAACACCCCGTAATTCATTCTCGAGGCGGTGCGGCTGGAGTGACGCCGAAGACTGAGGCCGGAAATTGTAACAAAATATTTAAAGTATTTTGTAGATTAAATGAATCACTACGATACGGAGATTTATGACATTGGAAGGAGTCAATATTAAAAGCTAATAAAACTCTTAACACCATTCAGCTCGGATTATAAATACCAACTAGTAGTAGAGTCAATATGAATTACGTAGGAGATTGTAATTAGTATATTTTGTTAACTAAGTACGTGTGGTGACTGATAAGTAATTCACAATTATAAATTATAGTCCCAGTCCCAGTACAACGTATCATTTACTTAAATTAAGTTTTATCTTATCACAGCAAATTGTTGCTGATTTTCATTGCCACCAGCTGCCTCCGTGATAATCCGCGTTCGTGAGCAATTATTGTATAAAGAGGGTGGTCCACAGAGGGCGAGTCTTATTTGAATGACCTCTACCCTGCAAAGCGCCATCTGATTTTCTTCAGTTACCAGCTAGTTGGGAAGCCCGCGCGATTTTGAATAAGTAAACGGTATAATCTTGTTCACTTGGCGGCAAGAGTTATGCGTTCAGGATTGATTGGTTTGCTTCTTGGCCATCTGATCGCGGAGATATTAACTTGAGACCTTGTACATTTACTGAAACGTTGTTCTCAGAAATTCTATTACCGTATCTAAAGTGAAACGATCAAGTCAAAAGTTCAATTTATCGTTTAAAACTCTGTCGGATTTTTTTGATCTGCACTATCAGAAATACATTAATGAATTACAGGACACTAGTAATTGAACCCTAGTCCAGAACAATGTGATTAGTTTTGGGATATCCTACCACGTTAAAAATTTTCAGCATATGTTAGTACATAAATAATAAACAAGGTTTATTTACTATTTACTACGACACGTTAGAGCCAGAGGTTTCCGTGTATTTCTCTTTCCATCCGGCCTCAAGAAGGTCAACCTTGTAAATGTAACAACTCCAGTAAAGCATTTAAACCGTATTCACCCGAACAATTGAACGCCTGAATGGAGGGGTGGTAAGGGCAGCCAATAAAATCGAACTGCCCAGCATTAAACTCAAGCATTTAGTCAAAGTCCACAAAATCACTGCGTTGTTAGCATTTTCAAACACCAACGTATCCTAAATGTAAAATTAATTATTCAATAATAAGTTCGATTCAGCGTTACGTTCTACTTGACGTAATGTATATTCTGGAAAAAGTTTCCATTAGTCCATTAGTCTCTGAAATTAATTTGTCTACATAATATTCATGATGAACTAACGAAAATGATTGTGCAAAAACAAAATTTTACAGGTTATTACTCGAGAGAGAGACGCAAAGGCTTATCTTGGTGCTGTGTGTCATTTTACAGTAAAAGCTGTCAGTCATTTCGTGATTGAGCGGCGAAATTTGTCACATCGTGATTCGCGACAAACTTAAAGTAAGAACGCTATTGACGACTGTTCCAGTAATTGAGTTTGTAATTGAAACAAGTATATTTAGTGTATTAAAAGTAATTCACAGTATTAGAATTTAACGATGTATCTATCAGAAGTAACAGCTGACAATATGAGTATGGTATAACATTTATTCTTGTTAAACATTATACAGGCTGGTTCGATACCATTCCATGAATGCAACGGTTGCCAGAAAAAGTTACACGCAATGCAGAAACCAAAAATTCGAGATGTCCTGAGTTAATTTCATCCAAGGTTTTCACGGCCTATTCCTTGTGCGATTTGTTCGGTCAATATTTGTTTCGGGAAATTTGTGGGAAACTATTGTCTGGCAACCAACAACGTAAGCTGAATAGCGTGGTCATGAAATGGCTTCCAAAAAAATAAGAATCATTTTTAAATGGTTTCTGATTTTTCCATGCCAGATTTTTGAAATAAAACATTAACGTGTGACCTTTCGATGGATGTGTTTGCAAATGTTCAGAAGTTTAAGGTTAAACTCGATTAGTTTATTTAACTTGTAATGGAAAGTAAAACAGTTAATACAGACACGTTAACAGCCACTTCAAATACAGAGTTTATTACATTAGTTGATTTTAACAAAGTGGGATAATATATTATTACAACTATTATTCTGCAGGTGGCTACACTCCATAGGTAACACTTACGCCCAATTTACTCTGCATCTGCTAATATTTATATAATATCAAACGGACCATTATTAGTTCACAAAGCAGTACTTTCACAGCGGATGACCAAAATAATCCCATATTAGTCAGAAGTGTAGACTGGAGGAATAATATGTATCAACAGCAGAATTAAATCGTGCAAGCGAGTTCGAAATAGATCGGTCATCGGTGTCACCAACACTCTAAAGAGTCTTTAATATTCTCAGCACAAGTCCAATTTTTGATTGCGTCATTTCTGAACGAGCTGTTTTATTTTCGTCTGCTTTCTGGCACCTGCAAATTTTCTTTCCACAAAATGTGTCATCACATTGGTTTCCACTAATACTGTATTACTTTTTCAGACGCCAAGTATCAAAATCGGTGACCGTCGATTTTGTTTTAAAATTTTGATTTAACTTTCAACTTATATTTGCCCTACTGGGTAGTCCAATACTCTTTAACGAACCCATCATGCTTAATCGTATCAATTTGGATACCGCCGGAATGTTCGTACTATGAATTACAGAATGTACAATGGCTTTGCATTTATTGAACTTTCCTTACAACAGGCTAATTTTTGAGCATCTTGTGAGTTGGTCCTTTAATTTGGTTTATCTGAAAACTATTTAATTGATTAAATAAAAATAAAAGTACTCACTAAACAAAATAAAATTGTGAGCACTTGGAAATTAGAAATCAGGTTTCAGTTTTTCTCAGGCGAGACGTCAAAATACTGAAATACATACACCTGTCGTATGCACGTATACAAACTACACGAGGGATTGATGACAATGAACATGATTTCATTGTTGATACAAAAACTCAGGTGGAGATTTCACGTTCACAGTTTCACACATTCATGAATCATGGGGACGATGACAAGGTGCACGACATAGACATGAAAGAATTAGTTGATTTGAACTAATTTATTTCATGTTCTCAAGAGGAGAAACTGATTAACCTTCATGATCGCCCACACGTGACAGAGTCACGAAATTATCAAGATTAATTCTGCAAAAGTGTAACATAAATAGTATATAAAGTACATTAGTTGACATTCTCATTAACAATTGCCGAACATCGCGGCGTACTTTTTCTATTAGATAGGCTGCTTTTCATTTGGTCTGGGTGGACGCCCAGACCTTTCCAAAGTGGTACCTTTGGAAAAAACTTCAGAGTTAGTTGATAGTCCAAGCCACTTTGAGGGAACCACCAGGTATTGTCAGTTAGGTAGTGGTCGAATCTTGCACACAGCGAAATGATAATGGACTGCTTGTAAAACCTAATCTTCTAATGTAGCAGTGTAATAATTCTCCGACGGCTCTATTATAGAGATGGTTCATTTGAAAGTGATCGCTTAAACAGGTTTCATAGAGACAGAGTGTTCGAGCCTCCTGAACAGGTTTCACTTTGGGTTTCGGTTTCAGCAACCGCTATTTTATATTTGTGTACATTCTAAGATTCTGACAAGTCACACGGCGAATTAACTTTAATCAACAAAAGTATAATCCGGATACATTTAAAATAAAATAACTTCATAGAGGCACTCATAATGGCATAATATGAGAACTACAAGTTGCGTGAATTAAGATACATAATAATTAATTTTATTACGCATTTTCTATTGTTTAATTGCACGCAACTGCTGCGACAATTTGACATGAACTTTCTTTACTCATTCCCTCATCCAAAACTCGACACTTCATCTCCCTTTCAAATGACAATGAAATGCATCTCGATTCATTCTCGAACAAAATTACAATGCAGAGTTCAACGAATTCGCTGGTGTCGTTTTAGACGAGCAAATGTAAGAACAACTTTGTAAGTACAAAAGTAATTGTTGAACAATCACATGAGGCATGATAATTGGACCGTCATAAGTTAATTGGTGTTGGGAGCAGTGAGAAGTGATGTCTTGAAAAATAAATTGCTGGGCGTACTTTATAAATACATCTCCTTAACTTAAGATTTCACTTCATTTGTCCTTTACTTTTAAGAAGGTTTGTTTACAGGAGGTGCTCCGATTTCTTGGTTTTTATTGTAGCATAGTTCAAAGTTTTATAGTGAACGACTGCTCTATCAATTTATTTCGTTCGACATGAAAATTCATACTGTATTTATCGGAATTTTGGTGGCCCTCTTCGTTTTGTTGATTTCAAGTTCATTGGCCGCCGAAGATGAGATTTTATCAGAGTCAAAGATTCGTCCAAATCCTTATGAAATCATGAATCTTGAGCATGACCGATTCAGTGGTAGTGGAATATCGAGGTCAAAACGACAAATTCCATTCATAAGTAACTGGTTATATCCAAGGGATTCCAAATCAAAAAGTGGCGGAAAGAAGAGCGGAAGTTCAAACTCTTCGAAATACGTATCAGGGCCGAATGGTACCACTTTGGTTGATAGAGATGGACGATGTGAGTCAAAGTTATATCAAAAATTAATTTGGAAATACTCCCCACCCAAAATGTATCAAATTAGGGTTTTATGTCTTGAATTTCAGTCCTGAATCTGTTTACCGTCGTTCGTTTTGAGAACACAGAATGTCTGAGCGCTTCTGGCGACAACGGGACTTGTTATCCAAACGCCGAGTGTACACGTCGTGGTGGCGCTGCGAACGGCAAGTGCGCTGAAGGATACGGCGTCTGCTGTGTTTGTAAGTTCTGTATATTTTATCTTGCGAAATTAATTCGTACGGAATACACGTCGTTAGGCACCCCTCAATTCGGACCACCTCCAAAATGGGACCATTTTCTCTTCCAATGGTGATAGGTTCCATATCCTCACATATTTATATGACGAATTTTGTGCGGCATCTATTAGGAATTCATATTCATGGTCCAGTACTCGTAATATGTACTGCTTACTGTAAAGTTCGATAAACAAATAAATCAGTGAAATGCTTACACACAAACAGTCATGAGATCATGTGGCGGAGAGGTATGCCAGAATCAGTTTAACCTTGTACAAGAATGTGCCTGTAAGTAACTACTTATGCTAATTTCAGAAAGTAATTTTTGAAAGTAAATAAATTATTTATCGGTGTATAAACAAACAGCGACGCAGTTTATTGAATTGATACATTTAAAGGCTACAGAGAGCTTAACGGACTTAAGCGTAGCAGAAGCAGATGTAGCGGTGACCGCCAGTCCGAAACCTTGTAGATTGTCTTGTCTCCTTTAATGTTTAATGCACTTTTCCAATCACGCGTTTACTCACCTCAAATCAGGATTCTTGATATATCCGAAGAATTTG
>JAQGCA010000551.1:0-26452 GCA_034698945.1 Protaphorura quadriocellata
CCGGGGCAATTTGATTAGATCGGATCAGAGCGAAGTCTGTGACAAGACCCAAAGGGTGAAAGTAACCGGACTTTAAAAACTCTCAATATTTATATTTATTTATATTCGTTAGTCATCGACAGCGATTTTTGAATTCGGGTTCGACAACTCGGCTATTTAAATCTGTTCAACATAAACTAATCGTAAGACAAGGTTTTACTTGCTTGTTTATTGAAGTATGTATAATGTAATATGAAAACCCGCCATACCACTACGGTTTGAAGCACCGTTTTACTCTACAGTCGTGGAAGCGCACTAAAACTGAGTTTGCGGAAGCGTGCCTAATGTCCAGATTATGCGTCGATATGCATTTCCATGGTCTCTATTTTTGAGTTATCTTCGTCAGCTCACAAGTGACGAAATTCCTGTTTCAAACTGATTCGTACATGTCAGTGTTAATTTCGTTTCTCCGGTTGCCCATTTCCTTTTACTATTGATTTCTGAAGTTGTGACCTTTCCTTTAACTGCCAGTCATAGTGTCACTCTTTGTTCTTTGGGCTATAAGGGACAGTGTCACTGTTAGTTCATTAGCTAATAAGTAGCTGTGACACTCATGGCTCTTCCAATCATAACTGACAGTGTCACCCATGTTTCTTTCGACTTAAGCGGTAGTGTCACTCTTATTTCTTTCGTTTTGAGCTGTTTCGACTGCCATTCAGTGTTCATGCCATGCCATCATGCCAGTATACTTTTGCAGTTTATCCGATTTACGCAGTTTATTTAGAAAGTATAGTTTAGGAGTCTAGACATTGGGCTTTGGACTATAGTTACGAAAACAACTTATAAGACATCATAGATTACAGTACAGAGCACAACCAGCTGATACCGTCTGGAGGATACACCACCGACAATCAGATTAAAACAGCAGTCGGATGTTAAGGTCTTCGAGGTCTTCAAGGTTTGAACTAGAAGAACAAACATCACAATCCTTCACAACAGACTCGCTCGTTCAAGTGCTGACAAGTCGAAAGAATACAACTGTTCATTTCAATAGATTAGATTCCTTGTAATTATTAATTTATTATTTGAAGACACAGCATAGGTAAACAAGTGGGTAGGTTTTAGTTGTTCGCAGTATTTCGTCAAGGATCGTAACTGCTTAGACAAAAATCGCTTTGGTAATTAATAAAATTCACCTAATATAGATATGGCTGGTATTTATTTTAGGAAAATTTAATGTATCCGTATCCGTATCATAACAATACAAACGTTGTCGCATCGGAATTGGAATTGGCAGTTTCAAATTTCGCATGTTCAATCTCATTAACGAAACCCGTGAGAAAATGTGGGAACGGAACAGGAAATCAGTTGATTCCGGGGAACCGCCTGTCTGAACCCGGCACCGGGTGAAAGGCCTTGACACTCACTTTATCATTCGGTTCGGAGTCACGCGAAGGAGAAAAGAACAAAAGAAATGGTGAAAGCATTGGTTTGTTCCCTACATCTATCCAATGTGAATACGCTGCAATTAATTTTCCTTCTCTTGTTTCTTGATTCTGTTCTATTTTTTGTCGTAAATCAAGTGGCTACCTTACACGAAAATATTGTTTTCATGCACCAGATCGACAAATAACAAATCCGTTAGCCCAAACCAAGTCCTGAGCACAATTTATAGTTAGATGAAACTTTAATATTTTGACAGAATACTTGAAACGACTAACAATTGAACATTGGAATACATGGTGTCAGGTTTACACGTGAAAAAATTCCTTTATATTCTAATTTTATACAAATCATCGTCCTAACATATCAGCCAATATTCATCTCATCGAAGTGTTATTTTCATTCATCCTGACACTTACTTATAAAAGTTGTTTTCGTTACCAAAAGTGCTTGTTGAGAAAACAGGTCTCTCAAGAAAATCCCCGAAATGATTACTCTTGTGCATAATGTGATTTCTTTGTTGTTCGTGTCTATTGTCCTGCTACGAAAGTCTGTGGAATAAAATGAAATGGATGCGTGCGTGACTCGTGACATGACCTTCCCAATTGATTTTCGGAATTGATTTTTCCTTTATTTTCTACCTCACCTCTTTTTATACCCATTCGAAGTGAATTCACGTACGCTGTTTGCACAACAAAGACCTGACGTTGTCAGTTCATCCCAACTAAATTTCAACGGAATATGACAGTTTTATTGAAGAAGTAACGCTTTATGAAATCATAATTCTCTACATCACATAAATGACATGGCTCTTACTACACGGGTTTGTCTCTTCGCAGCTGATTCGTCTTATTTTTCGCGCTTGACTGTAAAGCCTTGCCAAGCAAAAATGGACGATGCAAAAAATCACCTTAGTAAACCGATTTCAATGTTAACATTTTTCATGTTAACAATTCATGTTAACATTTTCCGGAATTAGTGACCACAAAAATTCATTATATTAGGTGTCTAAATCTTAAGTCCAGTTAAAGTCGGAATTAATGACACTCACTGATGAGTCAATGTGACGTATTTTACGATTATATTGTGTGAGCTATGGAATTAATGACTATAATAAATACGTATAAATCAATCAACTATAACGCTGTAAGATTAGAAGGTCAGACCTGAACTGAATATCCAATTGTTGGAGAAATCTAGGATTACCCTCCGTCTATTTCGAAACACTAATTCTTAACTCCTAGAAATACGCCGTCGTTACTCAATACCTTTCACTGGAGTATGGCTGAAGTACTCTAAAAACTCACCGACCACTTTAGAACCTAGATCCTGGGGTCTTTTTAGATTAGAAAGTTCTGAGAACAAAAACGGAACAGCGGAAGGCAAAAGAAATTCATCTAATGCTAAACATCCTCATACAACTTTAAATTCAAAGGAGAAGTTTTGCGGTTCCGCAGTCTTATGTTTTATCACCCGACTGCACTAACAAAACTCCTTTCCATTTACCAAGTAGGTTCTGATAAATTATTTACAGTAATGGGAGTGAGTTCTGAGAAAGAGAGCCAAAAATTTTTGTAATGGTAATAATGTAGGATTTCCTGTCCCAACTCAGCGTGCAATTTTCTACGTAGTACTTTCAACTCTCATTAAATTTAGTTTCAAGAGAGCTTTTAACTAATAAGACGCTCACAAATACTCTTCAAGTGTTTCTTTGATTTTGAGTCAAGACAAATTTGTAATGGAATCCAGGCTCTGATGATTTCAAAAGTGGCCCTTGGATTTTGGATTTGGATACGTGTTTGTATAAGCGTAGCTCACACAACATAACCATCAAAGACAAGACAAATTCAAGAGCAGCCTGAGAAAATGATGGATAGAATTCGACAAGAATTGGTCTATTTGATGACGTCTTTCAAATAAATCTCTCAGGAACTCCTTAGTTGTTTTTAAATGTTTTGTCGATTTTATTTTCGTACGAATATTCACGGAGCCCATGCATGGAAAACGAAGCATTTACTTCACTCAATTTAATCCCTTCTCTAGACCGAATTATTTAATCAGCTTGTTTTAAGAACTTTCTTCCGCTGCATTTTTTTTACTAATTTTTTCACACATTTTTCTATTAAACTATAGTAGAGTTCGTCTAGCAGCATAATTTATATTGAATAAAGTTTTGAAATTTAATCTCAGACGTCTGAAGGATGTACCTGTCAGCTCACAACGAAATTGTAGAAACATTTTAAATTTGTAAAACTAACTTTCGGAAAAGTAAAACCTTACCAGTTAACTCGTATCTCCAAATTTCAAACCGTCGAGACGTACCAGTCCGTTAACTGTTAGAGACGCACTCTTCAAAATTCCCTATACTTTTACTTACTAATTACAACAAAGTCAAAATAGTTGAAGTTCTCTTGAAGTTGAAAATATCTGGAGGCCACGCAGACATGTGGTTTCGTAGGTACTTAAGAACTTCTTGCAGCATACTGGGGACCTCGAACAAAATTTGCAACCGTCATTTTATGCCATACCGCTTTACAATCCGGCAACCATGACCAGTTAAATTTTGTATCCTCCTAACCCGTATCAGATAATTTTGCATTTAAAATATTTTTTTTGACGGACAGAAATATTTTCAGACATCAACTACTGGCGCTCAAATAAAATATAGTATTAGTAGATACTATTTTATTTGCTTCCCTTAGATCCTGTTTTTATTTCTACAAAAATCATTATTACATGTGAGTTCGGAAATGTATACTTCTAACTACTTAGTACCATTGATAATTCTAAAATTAGAAATATAAAAATAATCTACCAGAACTGATCAGATACACGTACTGTGAAAACCCAACTAGCAGCACCTAGGATGACGGGGAAGTCCGAAATAATACAAGGACTGCCGTTCTAATTTGATTTATATGGTATATGACGCGTATTTCATGTTCAGGACAACCGGTGTGTGTTCGATTAGGGAATGCAAAGAGCATTTCAAAAATATAATTAATAATGAAATATCAAATTAAACCTAACGCAATAATAGGAAATTCTTTGGTAAATTTGCAACATCGACTACTCTCCGGAATCCTAAAGATACGACGACACACCATTCATCACCATCTCCGAAATCCTCCTGCTATCCTGATTATCTTACTTGGCACACGTATGATTACAAAATACTTTAGAAGTTTTGCAGCTGGATGAATTCCCACCGAAGTGCCTCCTGAAAAATTACTGACAAGAAAACCGACGAGGGAACGCGAATGGCTTGATCTGGTTATCCAAATGTTGAAATTTAACGCATCCATTCAACTTAAAAGTGAATCGGTTTTAAATGAAATGAGATCAGAATTATATCCGAGTTCCAGAATTTCTTCCACCCATCTACGTTCATTACTCCATTTGCCCTATAAAATTGTAGGTTTACCGGAGGGCATTTAGAAACATTCGAATCAAGCCCTTCCACTTATATTGTAAAACAACCAACAAATTATTCCCAAGCTTTGAAAAAATTGTGTCTTACGAGTACGTCTATCGAACATATTTGCATGACACTTGGTTTTACATTTCGGGTTGATTTATGACTCCAATTTGACTTGCATCGTAATAGTTTCCTTGTTAGTCCCTTAAAAGCTAACTTGAACTCTTCCCTTGAGAGCACGTGCTAGGGCAACCTTGTCCAGCGCATCAGAATGCCTCAACAACTTTCTCTTTCCTTAGGTCAAAATCGGAGATTAAAATGCTTTTACTTGCTAAGAATACTTTCTATAGCAAATCCTAAACAAGCATTGATGTGCATTTGACAGTCCACGAACCCTCGACGTCAAGAAAACACATCCGCCGACTAGACTCTTCTTCCAGAAGGAAAGAAATCTTGGATTCAACTCCATCCAAGTGTGTTCTAAACCTAATATCTGCAATCAACTGAAAATAACTTGACTTGACTTGAAAATAAATTCTCTCAAAGACACGATGAAATATTCACGTTTAATATAAACTGTAAGGTACTCATCACAATAAATAAATAATTGACACATTTCGCAATAAATAACCGCAAAAATTCAACAGCGTACGTCTATGCGATAATAACTCTTTATTAATGCACTTTCATTATAAACATGTTAAATCGTCCCACGTATAACAGTTTTCATTGATACTTTCTTTATATTCATACAGCGCTTAAAATTGTTATTTGGAAGCTCGATTTGCTCGAGTTGAATGATTGAACTGACGCCACCCACGCCTTGTTCTGAAAAACTAATGCGAATTCGTACTAGTGAGTAGGTGTAATGCAGATGATGATATGAATAGGTATTCAAGGGCTGGATAGGATAATGCGACAACGAAATGAGTAAACTCTGACAGAAGAAAGTCCAGAAGCGAGATCGCTATAAGGACTATGTAAGCAATTTATTTTCGGAGAAAAACGTTGATACTACCTTGAATTCAAACACAACCTAATCCTGGAGCATTCCTGGTGCGTAAAAGTGCACATGAAGGTTATCGATTCTACTTGCTTCTACAAATAAAAAATAGGCAATTCGTCTGAAATACTCATTAAAGCGGGGTTCAGGAGTAAATTAGTTGCCATGATCCGATCTTCGAGATGGAAGGGAAATATGTAATGAAAGTCGGTGAGAAAGAAAGTTTAGGTTGGAGATGAAATGAGGTCGTGTTAGTCAGGGAAGGCTTGTGTGATATTTTTAGAGTTAATACCAAAAGTGCTGACTCCCGTAGTTACTTCACTTTCTCAGAATTATTACTTCCTGTTTCATAGAATACTTCAGTAACCCATGGAACTTCTTTAGTTCAACTTCTTGGATGTCATTTTGATTCGCTTCAAATAAATTAGCGATGAAAAAGCGCTAATTTTTCCCAATCTGATTAAAACTCCTAACTTTACTCTTGTAGTTAAATTTTCTTTAATGATTTGACCCAAAGTTTTATTCGTATACTATATTTATAAAGTCATTAGATAATTCGAAATTTCACGTAGAAAACACTTTTAAGTCTTAAAGACGGTTGAAGAAAGAGTACGGAATTTTATTTTTCTGACCAACATGTATTTCATCTGAAAATAAAGTTAGATGGTATCGAACAGTAAGTCAAAACCGAATAATTTAGTAAGTATTTTACTTCGAACTTTGACTGACTCATTCATATTTGGCAAACCGGCAATACTTTTCAACGCATGACTCCAATTTCTCTGATCTTGACTGTCGTCTCTGCGATAATGTGGCTTCATCGAGATTGAATTCCTCAACAAATGGAGACGAAAGTCTTCTGATAAAATTCACCAAACTGTTTCTCTTTGAACCTGTCGAACTTCTCGAGACCTTGTCAGCTTCATCAGCTTCTTCAGTTGGTGGGTGTTGATCTTGAAATGTGACTGTGGATTGTCTTCTTTCAACAGAAGGTGCAATCATCATTCCCAAAGGTCCTTCACAAAATTCAAAAGTTCCATTGGATTCTCGTTTGCCTGTTCAGATTAAGGATACCACAGTAAGTAAACCAGAAATGACCAGAGAAAATAGTGGAATACCGTATTATCTTTCTTGAATATAGAATAAATCTAAAAATAGATAGAATATTTAGCAGAGAAATCAATGGTGAGTGACGCTTATGTAACAATTTAGTGATAGGGGTCGTTTCACTTTTCATGGAACGACAGTTATAGTTATAGCTAATTCAACAGTATAAATTATACTTAAGGTAAGAAAATTGATTTCTGATGAGAAAATGGAAGTACTGAATTGTATTAGGTATGCATATATACGTTTTATCATGTTGACGTCTGTGGGCTTCTCAGAGTTGTTCAAATCTGGTGGAACCACTTGGCCGCATGTTGGGCACTGCTGTCCAGGCACGAGGAAAGGGTGATTCTGGTCCATTTACGTAATTGTAAAGGTCAGGGCTTTTACCTTTTGTGGTATTCGAAAAACTGAAACTGTTACGGAGTATTCAAAAATCTCCGTATATAAAAATACTTTAAATTGGAATATATTATTTTCAAAAATGTCTTCTAAATCCGATGTATTGCACTTCCTTCCAGACGCATGGACAGAATGAAATTCTAGACTTGAGCACACTCCTACTTTATTGAAATACAGACTTTGGTACGTAAAATGGGAATAGAAAATTAAACACGTATTTTATTAACTAGTCTCATCCTGCTCGTATTTTTATCCCATTCGTGCCGTGCGTAAGCCTCAATAATATTGTAACAGAGCACTGTATTTGCCAAACTTCCGTGATTGACATTACGTTGTGTGTTTGAATGCCTTAATTTTGTATTATCACGCATAGTCATGTTTCACGAATAATGTTTTATTATGAGAAGTCAACCTATGTTGACGATCAGCAGTGCAACCTTGGAATATAAGTAGACTTTTCTATTGGATAATAAATTGGGAGTGTATGTGTCGGTGTATGATTTCTAATGCAATACGTCGCAATTATGATCTGCAAAATATTCCTAATCGTAAATTGGAGTGAAAGATAGAACGCGAATTAATCATACATGCATTTATGATTTGATGATATTGACGGATTTGACTTCATATTTAACTGTAAAGTTAAGTTGTCAATGCACATCGCATTTGGACAAGAAAAACTTTCCATGAATAGCTAATGCTAAACAACATGTTGTGTACAGAGTTCATGGTGTGAATAATTCGGCATTTGTTGGCGTTAAATTAAACTAACTGTGCAGTTCAAGCTAACGTGTTCCTGTCCTAGACTAAACAGGATGCTCCAGCTGTGTGTAGTTAATTAAACCTCACTGAATCCAGTTTGAACCAGAACATCACAATGAAACTCATCAAACAAATAAAACCAAACTAAATCCAGTATGAACTGGAAAATGAATGTCGAGCCTATCCCAACCATCTATACATAGATAACGACTTTGTAACTGTAGGAAAAGTGAAGTTAAATCCTATTTTTACAAATGAATTGAACTTTATTTATCAAACATTGAGATACCGGGCATGATTCCATGATTCCAGTCTTTACCGATACGCACAAGAGATAGAACGGCCACTCCAAGTTTGAGTTGGAACGAGTAGGAAAAGACTCCCAGTAATTTCTTATAATCACAATAGAAAATACTAAATGGGACTTGCACAAATGGTAAGGTAAAGGAATGGTAATTATACATACGAATAAGCCGGGTCACTTCTTAAACAATTGAGAGAAAAATTCGGGAGAGGCTTTTCTGTGGCAGAAATGTGTACTTTTTTATTACATTTTATTTTTATTTTGCGAAATATTTTATTTTTGATACATTCAATATTACTCACTCTGTATTTCCGTTTGATTTGAGTGTATAACTTAATATTACGAGTAGTCGTGTTTATGGCTTACGAGCAGCCCAAAGTTCAATTTCAACTGTAAAGGTTTCGAAAAGTTTCAATTTCAAATTCGTTGGTAAATGACATGACTATTATATTGTGCAGACATGTAATGTACGTACATAAGATTTCACGAAATATAATCACCCTTTATCAATATTTGCAAATCCTTCGAATTTGTTCAGAACTTGATACATATTTTTGATAATACACTTTTACTCAAATTGAAACGGCTCAATTTTTTGTAAGAGCCCCTTTCAGGTAATGTAAATATTAGGAAAAAGAAAAGGTCCAAAAGCTGAGAGGTTTGATTTCATTCGTATAAATATTATGACTACGATGTGCCTTTAGGATGCTCGGAATATGAGAAAGTTGTTGATCCATCCATAAAACTGCTTCATGTATTATTAGTACTGCTCTAAAACGATTATGAACCCATAAAAGTATACCGACGTCACTTTAAGGTACTAAGGTTAACTTTCTAGCAAAGGAAATCATCAGACCAAACCCGACGCCATTGCAATGATGACTAGGAGCCTTGGGTAGGCGTTTTGATTCTTTCTAGATTTAGTCAAAGTTTTGACATAGTTTTTTTCGAATAGAACGTTAATTCGCACGTGCTAATGGAAGCGTCAATGATCTATAAGAATAAGAAGTTTACATTACATGTATTCTGGCCTATTTGATACTGACGATTTCTACTTTAAATCGATTGAACCAGCCATTGAAGTAAAGTCAACACCTGCCTGGTGCACTTTTCCGTGGAACTTTGTCTCTGACGGAAAGTCAAATTTCGTAAAAATTCTGAAATATAAACAAAATCAAGTCACAAACACATAGTTTTACGGTCCTCTTGTTCACAAAAGTATTCAATGTAAAGTTTGACAGAATAACCAGGGGTATTTTTTATCTAACCTTTACGTAACGTATGACGCTGGCAGAACCTTTTTTATACGATAAAGCTTTCATCGGTCCAAAAATTATTCTATTTCACGGATCAATACGGATTGAAATTCCAATCGAGCATCTTTAGTTAACGGTCATACTCGTGTTCATTGAATACTCTATAGGTAAAGCATTTAACGTTAAAGCGTGAAGTGGACAATGAATGTAACATACGAGTAAGCAAAGCAACTCAAGATTGTTTATCCACTGATAGCATTTCAAAATAAAACTAATTTAAATCATAATGATCTAAATTAATTCTTCGGTACGTCTGTATTCTATGTTACCATGTTTCCTCATAAAGATCATGAAAGACTTGAAACTTGGAACACTGCACTCGTACCAATACGTACGATGTCATACAAAAGTACCAATTTACCAAACCAAATCACATTATAATTTGTGAAGCTCTCCACTCGAGTGCCTCATCTCAAGAACTCATCCATGCATGAACAAAGAAAGCATAAAAGAAATATTGAGCAGAAATGACGTCTTTTGTTTTAGGACGACTAGAAGAATTCATGGTATGCTTTTACTACCTTAGCGGCCTTGTTCCAATTTTTTTGCTCTTTGCAGTATCCGAATTTCCTTATTATTCGTGGCGGAAACCTGTGGCACAAGCCATACGCATCTCATTTGTTATTCAAGGAGCACATACAACATTCACTCACATAAGTTTTGCAGGAATATTTTATTTGAATGTGAATTTTGCCCCCATTTCGATTCTTTATTCTTTCTGATTCACAAGGAGTATTGTTCAGATGAAACACTCTGATCAGTTATATTCCGTAGTGCTTTTCACTGGTAATCCAGCCATCTGATAATTAATAAGAAGATTTCACAGTATATATAATTTTATTCTGATTCATCATCAGGAAGGACCCCCTCCTACTTGTCCAATGATTTCTCACACCAACCAATGTACTTTCAAATGCAGAACCGACCTTCATTCACATGGAATACCTTATGCATAGTCAGAGTAACATTAGAGAAATTAATCAGATTGTACAAGTCAGCATCGCCTTGATTTTAACTCATTTCGAAGATAAGATTCCGACCTAACATCGTAAGCATTCTCTGATGACTTAAATAAATCGAAGCAATGCAATAACAAATAATTTTTAATATTCTTCTTCAAAAACACTTAAAATTAAAATTAAAATCAAGACCAGCCATGGCTGCTGAAGGAACTGGTAACGTAATTTTAGAAGCCGTTTCGTTCTCAAGCTAACCTGAAAGAGTACGAAGTTGGTAACGAGGAGTTACCTTGCTTCCCCGTAACAGTGACGGGTTGTTCCCTTGTAGTACGGTCGCTGGTTTAAAGTGGTATTACTCCATGGAAGTACAAGGGATAGTGTCACTAACTGACGCCATTCTCTAAAGAAAATACGCGATGATGCTTAACCGTGTTTGCCGAGCTATATCATGGATTTATTTCATAATGAGGAATGGCAATTCTAATTTTACATTCGAGTAGTGTTCCTTGTCAAGTCTCACGCTCTAGTCGACATCATGTCATACAAAATGCATGTATGCAAAGTCACGATGAAGATGGAGGTGTCCTTTTGTCCTTATAAAAAGGATGCTGTCATGGATTTCCCAGGCCTCAAAAGAAACTTTGTTGATTTACTCCGAGAAAAGTGACTCTCCGTGAAGAAAGTCTGGGCTTGTAAGCTAAGAGCCAAAGTGTAGAAACTGAAATGAAAGTCTCAGAAGAGCAACACAAAGCATCAAAATGAAAACAAACACAGACCGAATGTTTTGGATGGCGACGGAACTCACGTCATGCCAGACTGTGTGAACTGGCGAGGAGTCATGTTCTGTTGACTTGAAATTATGATTTATTTTATGTTTTTCTACTTGAATGAAGTAAGGGCTATTATTTATAAAAGCGGGCGTTCGCAATTCCATGCTTTCTTGATGAACCCGACTTGTTTGCATGTACCTTGACCTGACATCCATATCCCAATTTCATAACACACATGTAGTTGAAACATCTTTCTGGTCCATAAGTTTCAATCTCGGCCTAGTCCCCTATGAATCGGAGAACACAGTCCTGACAATAAATCAAGAATGGCCATTTTTGTCCATGCAATATGCACTACACAAATAAAATGACGACACCGTACTGCTGACTATGTCTTTCTCTAATGTTGGGCTCACAATTTCTTATTTTCTTGAGCGCTCATTCTATAATTCAGTGATGTGGTGATTCCAAAAACAGCTGTGAATTCGTGAAAAGATTTTGTAGTTTAAAAATTCAGATCGTATCATTGGGTCAAACTGGGTTCTAGCCGATTGGTAATAAATCCTGTGAACACGCTGATTACGAGGGTTGAGCAATATGTATGTTTCCTTTTATTCTTAGCTTAATCCCAAAATTCTGAGAT
The DNA here is from genome assembly GCA_034698945.1 of Protaphorura quadriocellata. Lineage (NCBI taxonomy): Eukaryota > Metazoa > Arthropoda > Collembola > Poduromorpha > Onychiuridae > Protaphorura > Protaphorura quadriocellata. The sequence continues at coordinate 12,107 of JAQGCA010000551.1, forward strand.
AAATTCCTGGCATTCTCTGAAAAAGTTTAGGAATGCGTACAGGAATTCATAAGATTTCGTTCGCGGATTCAATTATGACTCAATTTTTTATTTTAGTTTTTAAGTTTATCATGAAAAAGTCCTATTTTGAACAAAGATCGGTCATCATTCTTTTTGCAAAGGAAATCCACAACCGAAACTCATAAAGGTTTGCAAAGTGTTTACAGGACTTGTGCTCTGTGGATTTAAAGTGTCACAAAGTGGATTGCCAAGTGTAAGCTTGGTGTAACTGCGTCAAAGACAAAAAACACACCGGCAGACCTATTTTCCTATAACTGAAGATAACTTTGCTCGCGTAAAACAATTTTGTTGAATATGACCGACGGTTTATGGCGAGGGAAATACCCAGTGACTGGAAGATATCATTTAGTTTGGATCTGAAAATCTTGACTCAAAAACGTGGAAAAGTTTGCGCCCGATGGATACCAAAGCTGCTTATGTACAACGGACCATTAATCAAAACGGGTGACATTGTACAAACGATTACTACACCGATTTGGCCGTAACAAAACATACGTTTTTATCCCGAATTGTGATTGTGACAGCTGATGAGACACATGTGCTCGCCATTATGATCCCGAGTCAAAACAAGAATCCATTCAATTAATACAAAATGGCTCTCCTCGTCCAAAAGAAAAAAATAGTAAAAATCCGTTAGCAGGTTAATAGCCAACGTTTTTTGGGATTCCCAAGGGGCGTTATTGATCGAGAAAACACACCTGGCAATATTGCAAAGTTTTGCAAAAATTGAGCTACGCAATCAGGAATATACGACGGAGAAAGTTGAGCGGACGACTTTCTCTTTTACACCACAACTCCTCGGCTCATACGGGGTGTTCCAAATGAATGTTTCGAGTTTCAAAAATTCATAATTTCAAAAATATTGATCCGATTTTCAAAAAGATATTTTTATGAAAATTTCGAAAGGACTTGTTTTTTTACAATTTTTACATTTTCCTATTAGTGAAAGGTATTCTCGGTATAACGGACTAACTTATTTTTCCACACACAGAACGTTATTAGCATGGAACATTTCGATTCTCAGAAACTGAATTCCATCCGCTTGTACGTCGAAATTTCTTTTCATGTGTTTTTCAGATTTTCAAAATTTCAAAAATGATCAAGATTTCAAAAATAATCGTCAAGATTTCATATATTATATAATCTTCAAAATTCCGAGCTTTGAAGCCGTTTGCGGTAATTAGCGATTGGATACTGGCACGAGGAAAAATTATTTATGAAATTTTGACAATTATTTTTGAAATTTTGAAAATCTGAACAAATAAGAAAATAGTACACATATTTTTTGAAAATCGGATCAATATTTTCGACGTTATGAACTTTTGAAACCCGAAACATTCATTTGGGACACCCTGTACATCAAAGGTTGTGAAGCTGTGATTTATTTGTTCATTTCATTGAACGTTGATATTATTTTGATATGTAAGTTTGTGAGTATGTAAGTTAATTGGGATTTATTCCTATTGTTGTGAGGAATGTTGTGCTTTGATATGTGAATAAACAAATCTTGAATCTTGAATCTTGAAAGTCGGATTATTAATTTACACCGGAAACTAACTAACTCCTGTTTCAATCTGGTGACAAAATAGTCATGGGTTGCCTTGATTTCAATATTATCTTGTAAAGTGTTCTGCAAACGGAGTGATCGTACTCTCACTAACACTTGCCGTTCGGCCGTGCGGTCGACAGGGCTGGTAATCAGAATAGGAATCGGAATCAAAAATCAAAATAATCGGAATCGGAATCGAATAATTGGAATTGAAATTTTCAGATAATCGGTATCGGAATCGGAAATCGGAATCGAAATAAAATCGAAATCGGAATCAAAAGATCGGAATCTGAAAAATTCGAGAATCGGAATCGAAAAAAAAATCCGATTACCAGCTCTGACTGTCGAACAACCGTATTTGAGAGAATGTTTTCTACATGCCCTTTTGGTAGGTAAGGTCATCTTAAGAGTATGAAAAAAACACAAATACCTTCAGAAGCCACGACCCTAATAAAAAAATCATTGTTATTTGTATTGTATTTGTATTGTATTGTACATTGTTAACAATGCCTGATGCAGGAATCAAATCCCATATAAAGAATAGTAGTAGTTTGTACCACCATGCCAGCAGGTTGATGTACAAAACAAGTAAAATTTGTACCAGGAAGAAACTTTCTAAAAATGATGGATAAGTTATGTAATTTTAAGTCACTTTGCAAATAACACAGAATATTGGAGTAAAATTCACATCCGCCTGGATGGAAAATATTCATGAAATGCATGGCCTATTGCCTCGATGATCCACAGACGGGGTAGCCATTGGAGAAAACAAAATTTGACAGGAGAAGCTGACAAATTTAAGCCGTTAAATCTGTGAGGCATGAACACAGACGTCACCCGGAGACTGGAACTAACGCCCTGGAGAGTACATAAATTACCCGCTCATGTTCACACAAACAAATCCTAATCCATTTGACTCAGACCAAGTTCCAATACACAGGAAGGATGAGTAAGGGAACAGAGTCCTTTCCCACAAAATTCATTTCATGCAAGCGAGTTTGATTAAAGTTGGCACGCATATCTGGAAGGACGGAAAAGGCCAAAGGAAAAGGGAAAAGGCCTCTGTTGACTTTTTTAAATGGAGAAAGTTCAATTCCCGGGACGACCTCGAAGCATAAAGTTGAAAGTTTTCTTGAAGAAAATGTTTCAAATACACATGACTACATGGTACATGCCTGTTAGGATCTCGCAGGAATTTTACTACCCTTAGCACCACAAGGAGACCACATTTCAAGTAAAAATAGATCGCTCTAAAATACTAAAGACTAATCATCTGAAGTGAACTGTTCCGGAATATCAGGTTCTCATTACATGAAATATTTGAATAATTCTTTAGTACTGTGAAAACTGTTACCATAACATACCCTTATTGCACTGCCCGAGACTTCTTGAAAGCATTTTTAGCAGTGAACCAAAATGTTTCTGCCAAGTTATGAAACATGACACCATGCCGCAAGCCGGACCGTGAATCGTTTTTAGCTTTTACTTGAAAAGGGGTTTTCTTGTTAGACTGCTGCATTTTGGATTCGCTGAGGCTTATGGAAAATGATGAATGGATTCCTCCGGTACTTTTTATCCCTCAAACACAGATTCTGCAGGAGTCGAAAAAAGAATTACAGTTGAAGTACAGTACAGACAATTGTCTTGCTAGTTTTGATAAACTTTGAGCCCGTCAACCCTGATCAGAAATAATGATGGTAGGAGTACACTTTTTATGCTCAATGCTAGTGTGAGTCTATAGGGTATGGCTAAGCTTGGCTTAAATCCTAAACCATGAATCAATTTTTGTACAAAAAATATAAGTAGAAATACAGGGGTGCCGTATTGGATTTAGGAATTTGAGTTATCGGACATGGTACTATAAAAAGGTTTTACGTAAAACCTTTTTATAGTACCATGTCCGAAGGAAAGGAAGGAAAATTCATAGCGTACGCTATGAATTTTCCTTTTGAATGTTCAACCATTCGTTCCGTAACATATATAAATGGTTAAAATCGTATATGTCCACAAAAAAACGCATAATTTTTTGATTAATTTTGGAGTAGTTACAAAATTTAGTTCACATTCATGTCAGAATTATTGATAAATTCTGAGAATTTATTCTACCTACGTAAAACATCACAATAAAAATTATTGGGTCAATGGGATAAATGTCCGGATTAACTTGATACAATCAATTCTTCTTATTAGACTGTAATATAATTTTGTAACTACGCCGAAAATTAATCAAAGATGCGATCAAGCCATCACAGTGTAGTGATGAGAGTCCGGTCACAATTACTCTACTCCTAGGGGTTTCTAAACCTTGGCTGAACAACTGGTGCGGTCTCTACCTGTAAAGATTTCAGAATTGGATAGCGCTTGGTCTTTAATACACTTGTACAATGTTCAGATCCGGACTATAAGTCAGTCCTGGTCTGGTATAGAATTATAAGGATGGCGGCTTTAAATGGGAGAGTCATCACATGGTTACCAGGGCCTAGGCGCAACACCCAATTTCCATAATGCATTGGATTGGCATCTCCTGAGTGCGTTTCTGTCAGCATTTGGCTGCACAAATTTTTTTCGCTAGAAACTGTACAAATTAATTCCAAAATGCTGTAATCACTCCATGCAAAATGTATGGATTTCGTACAAATATGAAAGTTAGAAAGAAATAAGGTTTAAAATCGAGAGCCAAAATTTACACCCTATTTTTCAATAGAAGTGTAATTGTGCAGACGCTTGAATGAGAAATGGTAAACTACTTCCAAACTTTCTCATTTGTTTTAAAGTGATGGAGTTGGTTGACTTTAACTCTCACGTACTTCTGGAAAGTTCATTCGACTTTCCTGAGGAGGGTGTCATAACCGACTTCATTGTATGGCACAGCTGAATTGAAATTTATCGGTTATTGGTTTTGATTCATTAAGCTATCGACCATAGCTCACGCTGTATAATCGCACTAAAGATCACTTTGAATCATTAGCGAGTCTTCAATTCCGATGCCCGTGGACAAGAGACGCTTATCCAAGTGAGAGTTTTTATTAATTTGAACCAACCCTAAATTAATAACATTAAAACGACTTAACTTTTGAATCACATTCCGAAAGCATGAACATGCATCATAGCCAAATCCAGTTTCCGTGTCAGTCAGTAATTTCGAATTAATTAAGAACAGAAAGTTTAGCTTCTGAAGATCAAACGGATTAACAACTTAGCTTCAATACAGAAGCAAGTTCTTGTCAACAACGACGCTGGAAAAGTAGAAACTAATTTAGCCCTGTTTTGAATATAGTTCAGCTACGCTAGCTAATTCAAACAAAATAATTTAGTGCCATGTCATAGCTTAAGTTGGCTACCAGGTGAACTTGTACGGAACAAGGCACTTGGACTTGGACTCAAGCTGTAGTAGAGTTGTCGGCTTATTAGTCCAAAATAAAGAGGGTAGTGGTACACTAATAAAGATCCAACCGCTTGCTCTCACTGCAATGGACGTGCCCTTTTAATAAGAACAAAAGACCTTCTGCATTCTTCGTACTTATAAATACTACACGTGCCATTTCTTGAACAAAGATATTAAGAAATTTTTGAAATGAGTCTATCCCTTCGCCTCGTGTTTGATTTATACTCTCTCATTATTGGATGGAGCATTTTGTTCACACGGCGATCCATATTCTCTTGTCATGCTACAGGTAAACTTGGGAATATCCTGAACCGAGAAGATAGCCAAGACTGAATACAATTTGTTCATTTGTGCGCTCATGGAATTCGGCGGATCGATTGTGATCAGCCGTTTCTTGAGATCTTCATATCCACTTTGACCTATTCTAGTTTATAGTTAACTGTCACAATAATTGTGGAAATAAAATCTCCATGTTAGTCCAAGCAATGTAAAACCCGTCATGGAATCTAAAGGAATAACTCCTTAGAAATCATGCGCCGATGTGTAAAAAAGAGATGTGTGAAGGACGTATTAGTGTACATAGATAAAGCTTATTTTATTTGGTCAGTCTTTTCAGAATAAACTGTTGTAAACAAGAGGATCATGTTTGATAACAAGAATCATAACAGTAATAACTTCTTGCATGAAAATCGCAGAAAACATCTTAATAATAGGCGAATAATTCATATCTAAATGCCAAATATTGCAATCTAAAAAACATAATCATTCCGACGTTTGTTGGTCAACCAAACTCTCAATCCGCCCTTCAGAGGCTCCGTGTCTTTGATTGATTTCAGCTTAGGGTAATCATACGAGTATATTTAAACAGTGGTAATCCAAAATCAAACGAGGACTATATTTTTGTCCTCGCGTTGTACCAGAATATCATTTCTTTATTCAGTTCAACAAAATCAGAGTTAATAAAACATTTCTGTAAGTCATAATATTATTTCTCACAGTGAGCACCCATGCAATTGAATTAGCTGCCAGTCCTTTGTCTCAGTTATTGAATATGTTTACAAAATATCAATTTATTTTCTTCGCATTTTCTTTATACAATGCTTTCAGCCATCATGGGATGCTCGGCTCGTGCTAATTGATTCCAGACACATGTCTTATGTATATTTTAGAGACAATCTACAGAACTTGACTAAGTGAGACATGTATATGAATGACCTTACGAGGGTGCTGTCTCCGTTAATAAATAAATATAATAAATCAATGTAATACTCCAAAATGAAATTCTCTTCAAAATGTGTATCTCATTTTCTGTGAATGCTTTCGGCCGCAGTATTGGAAAATGCTTCGCCAATGCCACAGCCATTTTCATTGTCAGCACCTCTTTCACGTTGAATAAAGGAATTCCGAGTCCACAAAGTTTCTTCATTGATTTGGGGCGGCGTGATGTCATGAGAAAGTTCTAATTCAAGTGTTGGACTTGGACTTGGACTTGGAATTCTTCTTCTTGAGTGAAATCAGGAGAAAAGTAATGAAAGGATTCATTTAATTGGATTTCAGAATCATGGGCGAGGAAGTTCACCTGCATCAACAGCTTGCAGAGTCATAAGAACTCACACAAGTTTCAGTTCTAAATAGGTGTGATGCATAATTTAATTTTAATTAACTCCAGTCTCTTACCTTGAATGCGTGAACGACAATGAGTAGAAGCTCAGAGAAATTAGAAATAGCAGAATCCTATTAAATATGTTCACAACTTTTTATTTAATTAAAAACTTATTCGAGACACCATTTAGGGTTGACTGGACAAGTGTATTGGGTGGAAACGTTTAGTTATCCGCGTTTTAGTCTGTGTGTATTTCACACCTGAGTTATTCAATTTTGAATTTCGGTCATACTCTAAGTTCGTTGCATTATTAGTCTGTCGTAGCAAACTGGTAAGTCCGTAAAAAGAGATCGTAATCCTTAACCGTGTCTTACATTAATTTTCCAACATTTGGTGATATTGTCAGATGATACTGTTAGCAGCCAACGGGGGTTATAATAATTTTATTCAAAGTTAAAAAAGGTTAGAATCTGAAGGCAATAATTTTACAAATTCACGAAAAGTTGATTTTTAGGGGATGACTTGATTTTTTTTATAAAGGCGATGATTAACCCGTGAGAGATGGGAGATTTGTAAAGTAAGCTTTCTTTTATGTTGTTCACTGATGAATTTTAGCGACTGTTTGCTTTCATAAACTATCGACGTCCATGAATTAACTAACTTTAACGACTTTCTCCTGAACTTAGATCCAGCGTTTTAGTTCATAACCGCAAGATTAAAAATTTCGAACGGTATTGCCTGTCAATGTACCTATTGACTGGACAACTAATGTCTACAGAAATTGGCAAGTAGGTGTTAAGGTGTATCAAACATTAGCTTGACATAAGATGTAACACATACAATTGTCTACATAAGAAATATAGGTGCAGAATTAGTTGAAACACCATCTGACTCCAGATTTATTCCATTGCCCTGACATTTTGAATGTTTGAAAAATTCGTCACCCATGCACTAGTTCCTAAAAGAGACTTCTATTCCGAGAAACCTTAACAATACAATCTACGAGACTGCATTCTATTCTTTACCAACATACATATGTAATAATTATGTTGGTAAGAAATTTTGATAAACATACTCTCAATTATTGAGAGTATATTTATCAAAATTTCTTCAAATTTTCAAATAACATTTAACAAATAGGGCCATTAGGTAGGAACAAATTGATAGAAATTAAATTGTAAGTTCATACCAAGTCATCGCTCAACATACAGTAATGGCTAGAACGTAGCAAATTAAATTGAACATAATATACAATTCACAAAATGCTTGGCAAGCTGGAAATAGGAAATAAAATATGAAATATCTCCCTTGCTAGGCATTTGTGGAAAGGGTCATTAGAATGAACTGCGTCTCATTTCACTCATTAGCATTCGTTGTGTTTGTCATCGTCTCGAAGAAAGTGTTTTGGGAAAACATGAGTCTGCACTGGAGTTTCCTCCCTTCTCTCTTTCGCGCGGTTGGATCTCCAACTAATTTATTTATGGCGTTTTCTAAGAGAATTGTTTCAATTCCATCTTCCACTTAGTTTCTGCCTCCATAGATTTGTAGGAAACGAAAGGCTCAGGATACAGATATTACCTCTTTTGTGATGCTTTCCGTCCTAAGAGATTTGACTCAGCTTAGAACGTTTCCTTCATACGATTTAGCCCTTTATCTGAATATCTTATTTCCTTACACTAGTGTTATGTATATACATATAATATTATATTATATTTAGTGTGACGTTATTATAATACTTTTTGCTGATTCTACATTCGGACTTCAAAATCATAAAAATATGAACGAACCGAATTTTAGGAAATATTTATTTTATCGATATCTGGGAAAAGTTGGAATTTCTGCTTTTAAGCAATTTGTGTAATTCAAGCAAATATACAATGTCATAATGTATTCTCCCTTACATTTCGATCACCAATAGGTACCAATAGGAAGGTCGATATTATCACATTAAGTACTTTTTACAATATGTTCGGAACAAATTTTGTGTGAAACTAACGTGCCTGAATTTGAATTTTCGAAACATGTGTTTGAATTTTGCTAGCATATTTCGTAGGGACATAAATTGATCAGGAGTTCGATGGTTCTAGCTATTAAAGATATTAGTATGTAGTAGTTTTAATTGCGAAAACTCGTTACGTTGTGATTTTATATCTTCGATTCGAGCGTGATATTTTAGATAGTTTTGAGTTGACATTTCATTCTCTGCCTACTTTCTATGTGGATAATGTCTGGCACAGAAACCTAGGTTCTAGTACTAGCCATGAAGCCGAAGTAGAAGGTTCACATTTTCTTTGCTTTTGGGACCAGAATTTAACAATAAATTGCAAAATTGTCTACCTGGAATTGACTTTCAATGCTAATTCCTGAAAAGACTTAGTCTCCGCTATTTCGAATGGAAGAAATTCCATTTGACCAGATATTAAAATAATTCGTAAATTAAGTACCTTCTTGTTATCGACTCCGGCATTCCAAATTAATTAAATTATCTGTGCTCGGAAAAGGTCTAACCATCACGGCTTGGGCGAACGTTAATGTTCCCTTGATGAGGTTCTGGTGTGCTGTAATGTGTACAGGATTAGGTAGTACGATTTATAAAGGACACTTTATTTCTTCAATCAAAATTACAATTTGAGACGATTTTTGTTTTGCTCAACCTGTTCTCCGTTTTTCTCGCGAACTAGGGGTAACCCTCACTTTCATGAATTGTCAATATTTCTACCCCTTTCAGGGGGAACCGTTTCCTCGAATGGGAGTTTCCAATCGCTATCAAACTCCTTACTCTCTTGACTTTAACTTCTGTTTCAACAAACCAAACCAAACCAAAAGAATTCGACCGCTTTCTTTTTCATGGGCTTCCAGAAGTCTTACCCCCTTGGGGGTAAGACTGATTCCGGTTTTGGCTTTTGATTCGGCCGCGTACGCGGTGTTATTCTGTGATATTTGTGAGGACATTTCATTGTGATGAATAAAATGTTCGTCGGTCTCCCTGGGGCGTAGGTTTCACCGACATTTCTTTCAAGTAATGACTTTAACGCATCACTAATAGACTGAACTGAGTTAATATATACTGACTCTCGGTTGGGACATGAAAACTGGAACAACGCTCAGACTCAAGATTGTAGAAACCGCTATGATCTGATTGGGAAACTTTCAAAATTTGCGACACACCAATCAATGCACAGTCAGGTCGTGCGGGTTTCGGATAAAAGAATTAGTAGATCCAGGTTATATTTCGGCAGATAAAGCGATGACACGTCCAGGGTCATGAAGAGTCCGGATTTTTGACCCGCCATATGCATGATCTTCATGGCGATTCTTGCAAATTCTCATCCGATTGGCCGAGTGTTGCGACGTGGGGCCGAGGACTAAGGTTTGTCTTCAATTTTCTTGCCCAGAACCTTGTGGATGACCTTCCGTACAGTCGGCTGCGCGACTTTCAACTTCTGGGCCCACGCCTGTCATAAGGCAAGTTTTTCGAATGAAATAATTTACCCATATTTTGTGTTTGTGGTTCGAACGGGTTATTTTGCTGGAAAATAGTCCAAACAATTTCATGTTTCGCCAATTTCCAACGCGGCTGATCATTCTGTACATCGTACATTTGGAAGAAATGACCTCGGATTATTCTTAACTCTTGTGAGATGCGTCTAAAAGAAATGAAAACTCTGGAAAAATACACACTTTTCTGATTCAATTCGATATTTCACTTTCACTTTCGAATTATAAAATTTTAAAGAAAATCTGGTCGGTTCATAATCGCGAGATCAATTGTACGGAGGTTTGAATTTTTAGAGCTAAAACTCTTTGCGCTTTGATGAAATTTCACTGTCCTTTATAAATCGTACTAATCCTGTAGTTGTAGTGTATCTCTGCTAAAGCAATCAGTTCGCAGACTTTGTATCCGAATGCGAAGGGTTAGCAATATCAAACCAAACAAACCAACCAGCTATTCCAAAAGGTCATTGAACCCTGCTTCCAATCAAATATAACATACTAGGAAATATGTCATCCCGTCAACGGTTGTGCCACAGAAAAGCGAGCGAAGCGAAGCCCTCCCTCCCTCTTTTGAGAAAGAATTAAGCTCCACAAATTTAATTCTTTTTTAAATAAAGTTTACGATATTTAAATTATATGTTGTAAACCCTCATTTCCCAAAATTATATTTGAAATGGAATTGTTGAAAAACGAATGAAAATATTTCAATAATTCGTTAAAATGATTCAATATTCTACGAATAAAATATTCCGAGAAAATCATGAATCTGCAGCTTATTCCACATTTGCAATCATTTTGTCACCCTTCCGTGGGAATCATGCCAACGGTGGATTGTTTACTATGTTCTACTGAATCTAAACATACTCCGCCGTCGCTGTGGAAACTTATCCCATGCCAAGTACCCATGCAAGAAAACTTGAGTTTAAGGGGGTACCTCTTAACAACGGACGGTCCAAAATGTACTCGTATAGGACCACACCTCAGAAAAACCTCCTCTGAAAATTTCAGTCCGATTGGCCTGAACCTAGCTCTGGACTAAAATCTGCACACATCCATATGGGAGAGATACCAACGCATTTTCGATCACCTAAAGTTAAACTGAAAAGTTTCGCTGCACTCCGCTCGCTTAACAAATTCTCGCAATTATTGGATTGAATTGGATGTAATTTTATTATAGTCATCAATTTTCATAGCTCATACAACATAAACATCAAAAATGAAAATAAGGAAAAGCCATAGAAACGGATTGACTCAGCCTTCCGAGAATATTTGTGAAAATTCGCCGAAAACTGCCTAATTTAAAGGGACAGACGGCTTTTGTCCTGTGGGATGCTGATGACGATATTGTTGTGTGTGTGCTGGGGGTGCATTGCTAGACCGGTATAAGAGGGCAGAGGAATAGGTTATGGAATGATGTGAATTGGAGCAATCGCTAATCACCGGTTTGAAACGATATGAAACGGAGCTTGTATTGAAAGTTGTTATTGTTACGATACGAAACGGATGAAAAATTAATCTACATTCAAAGCGTTCTCTCCAAGACCGATTTCTTTTCTCACTTCCTAGAGTTGAGTGGAAGTTAATCTCTCGCCTCTGCGGGAATGTTCATCATAAAAACTGCAGTAATGCAATGTTCTACGAGCAAATAAAGCTTCTGAAACATAACCTTCAAAATTATTGGATTGAGTTCACTACATAGCAAGCCCGTAAGGAAAGCTAGTATTTTACGATGTGTGATAGTTAGTAAATTAAAATCTCTGTATTTCTGCAATTATTCCTAAAAGCTCTCACCTCAATTAAACTGATTTTTCTTTTCAAAGTTTCAACTCAAAGTTATATGTAAGATTAGTAGGTTAGACCGAAATTGAACATTATATTTCTGGTAAGACTATTCTCGGCGTGCTTCTAAACAATATTCAAGTCTTGACTCCCAAAGTTACTCGGTCGCTACTTTTAATACCTTTCACTGTTATCGGAAGTATAGCGGAAGTGGTATTACCCCGTAAAACTGAATATACCGAGAAATGTACCAACCATATCCATTTAGAACCTAAAACCCTAGGTTTTCTTTGAAAATAGAAAGTTGTGGGATAACAAGAGGCAGGAGAAATTGAAGTCATATAATACTAAACATCCTCATACAACTTTAAATTCAAAGGAGAAATCTTGTGGTTCCTCAATGTTGTGTTTTATCACCCGACTGCACTAACAAAACTCCATTCTGTTCAACAAACTACGTTCTTATAAATTATTTACCATAATGGAAGTGAGTTCTTAGAACGGGGAGCGAGGTAATATTTTATAGTGCTAATAACTAGCATGTCAAACCCACCGTCGAACGACGGGAAGGCATATATACAGGGTGGCACGTAACTTTGCCCGGCCCAATCAAGGGGAGTCGGACAACTTGTGAGATATGCATTTTGTAGAGTGCAGTGCTCGAAAAATCCACCGATGTTATCCTTTTTCCAATAATTTGATGTAATTTTTGAAGTTCTGTTTGACCATCTTGGAGAAAGTAGATTTTTCGTTCGCAAAGAAAATGTCAGATTATTCTCTCCAAATGCCTTGCCAGTGAAAATTCAACTTTCACCGCTCAAACTCTGCTACTGCTGCCTGTCCGGATTTACCTACCTTGAACGCGTACGATTAAAAAATACTTCTCAGTTTTGTATCATCCTCAAATACTTTCCCCATCCTTAGGAAATAATTTGGGAATAAAATGATTTTCCCTGTTAAAAATAGTGTATTAGCAAACCCTAGTCAAGCATTGAATTTGATCGAGGTGGATTTGACAGCTTTTGACTCATCAACGTCAACAAAACTCATCCGTCGACTAGACTTCTTCCGAAGGACAGAAGGGTTCAGATCCAGTCAAGTGTCTTCTAAACCCCTAACATAATATTTGCGTCACGGACTGCGGTGAAACTAGTTCTTCAAAGTCAGCATGAAATACTGCCATTTAATAAAAACTATAAGGATTTTACCGCAATAAATAAATAACTGACTCATACATACGAGGGTTATCCTGAAACTAATGCGGTTCTGTATGAAGGGACATTCCTAGAATTCCAAAATTAATTTATTTCGAATCGTTTTCCATAAGTAAGCCGCTGTTAGATTTTGGAGACTTTTATCTCATTTTGTTCAAGTTCAAAAATGATAAATACGAACTCAATCTTGGTTCCTTTCGTGGAAACTGGAAAATTAGAACAACGCTCTGTGACCATGTCTTTTTTGTGCAAAGGAAATCAGTAGGGGGAATTTTCAAAAATATAATCAGCGTACATGGGGAAGCTGCACTATCGATTAAGCCGGTCAGCGGGTGAATTGGTCAAAGACGAGAATCGGTCAGACATGCCAAAACATGCAAATTCTGACACTAATCATACTCGTGTAATAAAACTTGTGGACTTAAACAGACGATACAGACTCCAAAATTTGCCTGAGGTGTCTGCATTTCAAAAATTGGTCCTAAGAAATTCTTTCAGAAAAGGAAGGTTTGCTCAAAATTTGTAACAGATGGGTACTTTTACGGCTGAATAAAGAGCATCGGTGGACACTTGCAAAGTGTAATTAAAATTTTCAAATTTTGTAATGGAGCCAAACAGAATTGTCCCCAATAATAAGTCCGCTGATCAAACGTGAGTTAATCAGTACGAGAGTTCACCGGCGAAAGCAAATGACTCTACATCTACGAAAGCAGCTATTTCTAGGACTCATGGGGTTTTGTGATAATATACTTGTTACCCCGTGGAAACACAATAACTGGTGCCTATTATTGCAAAGTTCTGGACAAATTGAGGTTGGAATCCTTGGTAGGTGAGTGATAGAATTTTTTTTCTATACTTAACACTCCCGTTAATAAAGCCGAAGTTATAATAACTGCCTTGGATAAAACAAAAACGTCTGAGCCCCTGCGCATCATCTCAGCCAGCAAAAATTTTCTACTGCGATGTTGCAATGCTCTAGAGAAAAAAAAGCATGAGAGTTTCGGGGTAAACATGTTTACTCAGATATAGATAGATAGAGACTCGAAATAAACAATTGGAATTATTGAGTTGTCTCGGGAAGAAGAAAAAATCATCATTTATTCAAAACGATAATCACTGACGTTACATCAACGTTAGCCGTATGGCTCAGTATACGTTAGAAAAATATTTTTACAAAATAATTGAGGGTTAAATAATTGTTTAGGAGTTTAGTATCAAGATGTAGAATTATATAGGTGATTTTGTAATATTTGGGAGGAAC